>WHYT01013220.1:46434-70062 GCA_009806455.1 Tetrax tetrax
CCCATATACTTAAGTTGGGAGTGGGATGAAGAGCTCTCTATTCCTTTGCTTCTATTACAATGAGCATCTGCATATTTGCCTTTTGTGACGTGATAAATACTAAAAAATATTCCACTTCCCTCTCTGCATTTTCTGTAGAATTGACCATTTGAGTTAATACCACACCTTGGAGCCAGAAATATTTTATCAGATTCATTAGACTTGCTTCCTACAGAAATCAGATTGAATAAAAATGTAGTGAGTGACTCAGCCAATCTAGTTACACACTTATTCATCAACTGCCTTTTTATATAGCTACTTCTGATTTACTCCTTTTGTACAGTCATTAAGATGCTCCCATGAAGAGTACAACATAAGCAGAAGCAATAAGATATTAGCACACTCCACAACTCGCTCCATTGATTTATGTGCTGAAGATGAGTTTGGAAACTCCCATGAACTTTAATAGGCAGTATGTACACAAATATCCACTGCACTGCTGAGATATTTAGCCTCCCTAAACCACAAAGTCACAAATCACCTCCTTAAGCCACAGAGAACACAGAGAACTCAGTGTTACTGTAATTAGTGGAATTTGTATTTCCTAGTCAACTTTATGCAGATGTCCCACAAAAAGTGATGGTAGATAAAAACAGCTAGGACTGGTGAGATTTACGTATGTTCAGCAGACAGACTGTAGTCCAGCCGTTGGCATAAGTAATATTATTTATATATGAATGCATATTTTCATATTCTGCATATTAAGCAACCATTTCTGAGGTCTGGTTTTGCTTATTTTGTTAGGACAACTAAGAGCCCCCAACACTCAATAACGTTAATGAAGAATTACTAAGATATTTTGCATTGCTACAAAAATTGTGTTTGTGATAATACAACTACCAAGAAACCAAATGAAATAAGATCAGTACAACAGAGATGACGTTCTGCCAGCCACTTCAGTTACTAGAATAAGCAGGAAGAATTAGCATTAGTCATTCTTGCACTACTACACTTTTGGCCTTTTTAGTAGACACACAGTTTCCCTCCCCTCCCCTCGCCCATTTCTTTCCTTCAAACCATGGATTTGTTTCAAGAGTTAATTTACTGCAGATTTAGCATTAGTCATTCTTGTGAATCTCAGTCTATTCACTGATACCACTTACATACCTTCACTATTCACTTACATACATACAATGTACGTAAGCTAAACCAAATCATTCAAAAGCAGTCAGATTTACACAAACACCCTCCTCACTGCTCTGGCACTTCTACATTGCCAGAGAAAAAGAGCATTTGATTGATTTATACCCCACTTTCAGATACTCTTTTCACTCTAGACCAAATGGTGTAGATTAGTCTTAGTGCAAAAAAAAAAAGTTATTGACTACAAATTTACAACGCTGCTGAAACGCCATTTATTCTTTACAGAGAAAGGTGAAGATCTGAACTAGTTTTTCCTTCATGAGGCCTTCTATGGTTTTGAGTCTGGAAGCTGTGATAACATCTTTGATAAAATTACTATATTGCAAAGTTGCAACTTTACAGACATTCAGACAGTGAGTCTAAATAAGAACCTTCCACAAAGCCTACACCTACTACCATCTTCCTTGACAATTTCTGTATCACTATCTATACAGTCACTATAAGCAGATAATTTCCTCCAATGGTTCAGTAATGTTTTTAGTATTAGGTGGCACCTATCACCTTTTTGAGAACTAATAGGCTAATATGACACTCTTTCATTCATGGCACCAGCTACTTGCTGCTAAATTTTGGCCTCGTTGTTGCCTGGCTTACACCACTCCATCAGGAAAAGATGGACTCATTAAAGGGGTTATGTTCTTCCCAGGCTTCTTAAAGAAGAAAAACTCCCTCAGGAGCTACAGCCTTATTACTGCACACATACTGGTCTACGATACCAGTTAGTGATGCACAGTTTTGCCAACCCCATGGGATTCAAGACTCCTTTAGAGGTTAAATTTCCAGCTGTAGCTGCCTTCAATAGATTCAAAACCCAATTCTCAACAGGGGAGTAAGATCTATTATCATTTTAAGTGGAGAAGACTCACAACGGAGATTGAAGGAGAAGAAGGAAAGATAAGAGCTCTTTCCAGGTTTGGCTGCCAGCAAGGTCAGAGTAGAGAGAGGTACACAGTATTAGCAATTCAAAACACTCAACTCCAGAAGTCACTTCCCTGGATGATCTGCACTTGACAATCTTCGGAAATCATCCCAGGGAGCATCTACTCATTCACTGCCTTGTCAGAGATCTACAGCTTGAGGAGATGGCGCTTTATAAGCAGAGTGGAGTGCATTAGTTAAGAGTGATTTTCTGCCACATCTTGGTTTTGTTATCTGAGGTTTTATATGAGAACGCACAAAGCCTTTTTCATTCAAAGCAAGAACATCAGGAAATCCAAGCAGATGCCCTGTTCCCTTTTTCTCCACAGCTCTGAGCGGTCCAAGTGAGCACAACCGCCTGCTTTTGCGAGTGGAACGCACTACCTGATGGCATGCTGATACAGGTTCTGCCAAATTCTGTCACTGATTGGAAGTACTAGAAGACATTTAAAATAATAGAGGACGCTAAAAGTGAGCCAAGAGGTGCTATAAAAGAAAGTCTCATATGTGACACTCCAGTAAGCATAGCAAATTTTAAGGACTTGTCCATCAAATGGCCAGCCAAGAAGTGATCTCCATTATCTAGAATCATGTCATCTGATTATGCTGGTTTGATTTTTACATATACAAGCAATTAATAACTCTTTGAACAGAGTTGCTCAGATATGACAGAAGCATTCTTCTCTTTCAGAGCCAGACTCCTGAGGATCCCCTGCTATCTCACCTGGATCCCCAGAAGAAAATTTTGCCCTCAGAATGAACACTAGTGCAAAAGACTGAGAAAAACAGTAAGCTCTTCCTATACTTTTGACTGTGCTTTCTAGATAGTTTGCTACTAGAAGAAATTAAAGACAAAACACTTCTTTCAAGATTTCACATGGATGAAAAAAATAACTTTTTTTTTTTTAAAAAAAGGAAGACATACTCAGTTTTAGTTAAACTATAGAAGCACAACAATGTACACTGTACCAGAGTATTTCCTGTACTAGGACTGGGTTCAGCCCTCCATTCTTTATGCCGTAACTTTAATTCTCACTTTTATTCTCAGAATTAGAAGGAAAAAGTGTAAGTGATGAGGAGTATCATCACCTTACTTTTTCTGTAATACATGGTTCACTTTTGTTAAGGAAGCCATTTGTACTGTGGAGAAGAATAAATCAGATAATGTACAATAATATGCAACAATATCTAAAAGCCTACATTATTGTACTCAATTATATTATTTTGTACTACCTTCCATTATGATCTTCTGCTATGGGTTTTAATTATTTCCAGCAACCACTAATGAGGTCAGAGACCATAAAAAAAACAGTGTACAAAAGACTCACTAAAAGATAGGTCAGTCTCCTTTTAGATTAAAACGTTTTAAAAGGGAGCTTTCCACTCCATTTCTGGAATAGAAGCCTCTTCCTTCCTTTTCTTCTAAAGAGAACATGCACATAATTGTTAGGTTTTTTTTTCTTGCCATTAGTCAGGTTACACAAAACTTCATTATAAAAAGAAAGATGTTATGTTCTACCTTTGCATTGAGAGCAATGCTTCTTACTAGCTTAAAAAAAAAACAATTCCTTTCTTCTGCCACTCTCTCTATCCACTTGCACTTAGCACACATTGATTTTTATCCCATCTTTTTAAAGGACTGTCAGCCATCACAGCTCTGTTTTGTTTACTTTCATCAATACTGGTATGAACATGGACCACATTGGAGGGAATAAAAAAAAAGAGGCTTGTAGTTAACTATTACAGAGGATAGTAGGCAGGGAAAATGCCAACCACATGACATTGGTAGCTCTCTTGAGTAACAAAACTTCCAAAACCTCTTTCTATGGCTTGCAATCTTAGTGTTTTACACAAGGTGGGTTTTCTGTTGACTAATAGTAAGCTTATACTACAATTTCAGTGATAAGCAGGGCCAGGAACTAGCAGGAACATTATCCTCCCTCTTTCAACTAGTTACGTATACTCACAGAGCTTACTGCACCTTATTATTTTTGATACTTCTATCTCCCTCTCAAATTTGTATAAATAGGTCAGCCAATTAAAAAATAATTTTGGAAGAAAATCAAACAGCATAATCATCCTTTATGTGACATAACTTTACACAGATGCAGAAGCAACAGACAGGCTATTCTATTAACCCTCAGCAGTCAATAAGAGCTGGCACAAAGAACGGCAACATCCTTCCCACATACAAGTGTGTACAAGTACACTGCACCTTTGCTTGTGCAAGCATACAGTACCTTGGCTAACCTCAGGGCGCGAGGGTGCAGCTTATGTGAAAACATGAACGGTGGTAGTGGTCACATGGCAGCTCTAGTTAAGGCTTTGCACTTTGCTGTCTCCAGAACGATCCAATACTTTCTTATTCACCCTAAAAGGAATGCTTCCAGACTGCCAGCTTTGTAAGGATATCTTCTTTTACTTTCTTTACAGACATATATCACAGAGCGTTACCCACTGTGCTGCCAGGCTTCCTTCTAATTTCACACTGGCATCCACTAACAGTATGATCAACTAAGGAAAAAGCCCTGCACCTGTAAATATATAAGCTAGGTTCTTAATAGCCTGATTTGCTTGATTTCAGTTATCTTTAGCCTATCCTAGATTGCAACTTTTATTTGATGTTATTAAGAACCTTTTTAATGTATTGCCTAGTGACTTTCCACTACTTAAATTTATTTTTGGCATTAAGCAACCATTAGCCAAAAACCAAGTATCTAAATTATTAGCATTTCCAGGTCAGAGACACTTAGTATCATTAAAAGAGGAGTACCTTGTAATTCTTGTCTTATGTGTGATTTTTACCTGTTTTCTTATTTGTTGATGGCTTAAATATTTATATAGAAATCTCCCATGGGTATAAGCTGCTTACTAATGGAAATTACTTGGACCCACTGAAGAAAAGCACTTTAGAAAGCTGCTCAACAAAAGAGTATCCCTCATGTGTGGATATAATAGGGACTGCTAGCACGCAGAGCGCCCTACGCTACCCTGCCACAATACTGAACTAAGAGAAAATGTGGATGAAAACTGTACATTTTTATCCATTGAAATATATGTTTTCTTACTACTGAGTAGCTCAGAGTACCACTGACTTTACAAGAAAATAAATTATTTTTTAAGTTAGAAATTTTAATGGAAGTACTGCATTCCTTATTATGATATATGGAAAAGCGTTTGGGCTGTCCAGCGTACACCCTTCACTGAGACATCTGTTACGAATGCAGTAATATGAGGTGCTATGTTAAATACCTGCACAGGCTTTGATTTGATAGCATAAAAGTGTTCCCACTCACAAGCTGGTGAAATCATCCAGGCAGCTGCCAAAAGAGCTGCAACTGATTCTTTAATTGCAATGCCAGTTGCACGCGGGGAACTGAAGTACAAATTCATCCTGCTGACTCGTAGCAGTCCTTGTGTGTGTTCAGCCCTTAACTCCATCAGCCTGTCTTTCATCATCTCCAGTTCTGTTTTCCCATGTGAAATGATTTTCATCCATCAGCATCAGACAAGTTCATTTAACACTTTACTGAGTCTAGGTGCAGAAATAATCTCCTACACACGCTTCTTCATCATGGAGGAAAGGCAGAAAGAAATTTCTAAATAATTATTGTTGCATATACTGCAATGAGATAACTATAGAAGCTCAATTAGTCCACTCATGATATCCCTGTTGGAAACCTGTTTATTTTTGGAAGGAAGACTGTGCTTCTTTCTGGAGTGTGTAAGCACTATCTTAAAGCTGGAACTAAAACAGGCACTCACTGCAATAAATACCCCTCACACTCACATAGTGATTTAGAAACTACTAGCTAATTGAAAAGCTGACTACACTCCTGATCTGTCCTCTTAAATTGGAGAACAAGATGTGATTCATATTATCAATTAAGATATGAGGTTCTGACCTTAAGCAGAAGTCACAGCCACCCATGGTGTAAGCACCCTTTGATTGCTCAAGCATGATACCATTTGTGAGTAAATTCTTGGTGAGTGAATGCAAGGTTCTTCAGAGGGCAGCTTGAAATATCAAGATATTAGATATTTATGAAGCAAGATGTGATGAAGAGGGTGGCCCTTGCAAGGAAGAGCTGTATTGTCAAAAACCAGGTGGAGCTCTCTGCTGCGGGAAAATAGAAGATGTCAGAAAATGATGCTCTGGCAAGCCTCTGTGTGCCACATGGAGGGCAAGTAGAAAAAAAACAACCTGGGCTTAGAAGTACCAATGAACTAAAGGTTCAAATAGGCCTGCAGACCCTGATTTGTCACACCTGCCTGATCCTAAAAAATCTCTGCGTAGCAATCAGAGGGACAAGATAGGAGACTACTCAAGAGAGTGATTCAGGTCAGGACATTAGCATAGGCACTCCAAATCACCTTCTGGAAGTGCCTCCACCTCTCTCTTCGCTGTGAAGGACTGCTGGCTAGCTAATGCAGGTGCCTCAAATCAAATGGTGTTGAAAAGTGCTATTTTCAAAAATAGAACAGCTAGATTAGTGCTTCTGTAGCAGTAATGTGCTTTGCGATTGCCATCATCACAAATGATCCTAGAAGGGACACCTTTCCATAGAAGGGACAGCTCAGTAACCCCACATTACAGTAATTACAATACTAAATTGGAAAAGACAAAGGGAATCACACTTGTGTTTAGTCTAGCTATGTTGCGACAAGGCTGGCTCAGCAAGGGAATTTAAAAAAAAACAAACAAACAAACAGAATAAGATTATTTTATGTCAATTTCTTTTCATGCACAGCAGAGCCATTTTATTCTGCGTGTTCTATAGTCCTGTTTCCCAGGGTTGTTTTCTTTTACATATGAAAAGCCCCTTCACCTCACACTGTAAGTTTTCTACACATGAAAATACTAAACTAGGTATTTAATGTACTACTTCTCCCAAAATCTCCTCTGAGAAGGGATGGGAAGAATGGCAAAACACAGCTTTAGAATCAGCAGAAAGAATGATCCCTATAAATCAGTTCAACTTACCAACCAATGAAACAAAAAGCTACTGGTTAAAGACATTCTCCTGTCAAAAAATGAAGGTTTTTCTTCCTCACACAACAGCTGATAGCGACATTGGATTATTTCTTCTCTCTACAGACATCTTGTTCTCTCACTGTCAACTTTTATCTTCCTGCAAGGGGCAACTTCTAGCATTTTCAGCATATTTCCGCTAAACTGCATTTATTAAACCAGCTGCCTCAAGGATAAAGAAAACCTCCCAGTGTCTCCCCCCTTTCCTCAGAAGGTGTGTGACAGGTTCCTACCACAAAACTAACCTCTTACCTGAGGAAACCAGCTAACCTTAACCCTCTTAAAGAAGCAATTTATACCACTGCAGACCCAATTCCTATTGATGTCCCATGTCATGAACTTACGTTGGTGGCAGAACAAGGGACCCAAAAGGCCCCCTGAGCACACAGGATCTGCTTGGTAGGATGCAGCAGACTTCAGGGAATTTAAGCCAGACTTCTCAGGCTTATTTGTCTCAATAAAACTGCAGAGAGAAGCTCTAGCACTGCCTCTGTCTTCCTTCATTCAAAGGAGGTGATGTTTCCCTACTATTTAAAATTCTTGATCCATCTGTACTTTCGTTCCTACTTTTGGACTGTGTTCTGTAAATTAGGTTAGGTGCTTGTTTATTCAAAACACCCACCATCTCTGTAAGCCTCCCTTTGTAACAAGCTGCCAGCTTGCCTCTCTGTTCAGCCGATTCCCATTATCTGGGCTCCCTATCATCTGAATATATTTAGTCTCACCCAAGTAGTTTTGATTATCAAGATTCTACTACAGTCTAATTAGTGACATTTTTATTACTAATTTGTCACTCAGACACTTTCAGTCACATTAAAAATTCCTGCCAGCTTCTCTGAAATTGCTGTGTGCTTGCAGTCTTTCTTTTCACACAAGATCAGTTAAGCATTTTTATTTTGCTGGATCCTTGGTAGACTTTTAAAGAAACACTTTGGAAAATTGTCTGAAGTAGAAGGAGACTTTTGAGAGATGCAGAGAGAATCCAGCCCAAGGAAATGATATGCAGTATTTCACTTCTTAGACATTGGTTTAAATACCACTGAGAAAGACATAAAAAACACTCGGCACCTTTACATCTTTTCTGGTTTGTTTCTAAAGGTATGGAAGTAGTTGAGCTCCACATGAACATGCCTAAGTCAAAAAAAACCCGGCACCAACCACAGCAGTCCAGCTCAGTATCCGAAAAGAAGGACTCGCTGATCCAGAACACAGCATGACATGTCCTCACACTCAACCTACCAGCCAGTGGCAACTCTGTGGTAGCTCTTAACAGTACTGAATTTGTGGTCAGCCATGCTGTGTGAGTCTCTGAGGAGCTGCAAGAGTGTGAGAAATCAAGCAGGAGGGGTGAGGCTGGACTTGGTGAAAGTTTACCAAACTTTACCCCACACATCTGGAGTCAACATGGACATCAGAACAAAACATCATGTCTTTGTCTCTCTATCGATCTGTTCATAGTATGTCTGTCCTTTCAACTGAATGGAAGATGGGGTTTACACACCCATACGGTCTGAAAAGGAATGCATTGCTCAGGCTGGCCAAACTCACGTCATATCACTGCACCTACCTTCACCATGCTCTGAATTTAAGAGATAATATCAACCACCAGGTTTAAAGCCAAGGTGTAAGTGTTCCAGAACAGCACACACTGGTGAAGGGAGACAATTTCTGAAGACACGGTACAGCTAAAAAATACTGTTTAAAATTGCCAACTCAATATTACGCTTTCTTCAAATCTGTCTTGGACTTTAGAATGCAGCCATACATCCCTTACAAAGGGTTAATAAACGATGATAATATTCATCTTATAGCACAAGCAGTATGTTTTATAACTGTTAATTACATAGATAGCTGCTATTATAAATAGTTCTGAAGCAATCCATTAACCAGATGGCTTTTAGCAAATCAGAATTTATTACTCTTTTATGAGCTACTTATAAAAATGTAACTTTCAGATAAAGCATGCAAAACAGCTGAAGCAGTTGTCCATATCTGCTTTCCATTACAGCATCTTTGAGGTTAGGGGGAGAGAAGGAAGAAAGTGTCTTATTAACTCTGTACAGACAGCTCATCCTACTGGCAACTTCTCCCTTCTTTTACTGGGAAAGGGCAACCTTCGCTTAGACTTCCATTGCACTGGATTGTGATGAGGTCTATTAGCAAGGGCAGCAAAGGTAGTCGAGGATAATGTTTCTCTTTTCTGAAACTCTGAATGAAGTCAAGGAAACAAATACTGTTGACATGAGCAGGATCAAGACTTGTGTCTTAAATGCCTATGGCTGTCCATAAAAGATGATATAAAACATCTGAATAAGTGTTTCACTTTCTTCCTCATGAATCTACTGAAAAGTATTAAGATTCTGAGTGAGACAAATGTAATTTATTTGCAGCCCAAAACATCAATATTTGTAAAGATTTTACAGGAGAGATTTTTTCAAGGTAAGTGTGGCAGCCTGCACTTTCAGCAGCTATCTTCTGCACAGGAGCATAGGAGAGGGTTAACTTTCAAATGTGTCAATAAAATCCATTGCACAAGTCTTATAGCCTAAATAATATCAGTGGGCAATGAACTGGAATTCACACTCATTTGGAACTTTAATAGATTAAACTCCAACAGAAAGTTGGCAGATAATAAGTTGAGATTGAAAAATGGCTCCTATGTTCAGGATTCATTTTACTGCATTCCTCCAAAGAATACTTATTCAAGGAAAGCGTTACTTAGGAAAGTGTTGCTGTTTGGGGTTTGTCTGTCTGAGCTTTTTTGTTAAAACCTAAGACCCTACCAGCTTGTAGGTTTGTGACTTATTCCCCTATGCAAACTGACATCCAGGTCAGTATGCCAGCTCATCACCCACAGTCCATCATACTTTAAGAGTATTGAGCCAAGATTTAATGAAGTCATACAAAAGTTAACCAATGGTTTCTTTACACGTCACGGCATTTTGCCAACAGCAGCTCAAGGAAGATTTATCTGCCTTTACTTTCTAAACATTAATAAATCACACACAGAAAGAAGCTGACAGTATTCAGTCTGCACTGCCACACAGCCATATACAACCTTCACAGCTGATGAAGGCTTTTGGCCTCTTGCCTGATGACCCCCAGAGTCCTAAGGCTTGGATGCTTAAACTGTTATCTGCATTATTGCTAGAATAGTTCTTAACAATCACCATGCAGGAAAACAAGAGTTGCTCTGTATGGATACTCACATCTTGGCACGACAGGATCTTTTCCAACTTTCATTTGTTAAAGAAGAAAAGAAAGTCTTGGAATCTCAGTTAGATGAACATGTATTTTCACATGACTTGGGTAGGATTTTCCAAAGAACCAAAGGTGATAAAACTTGCAAATTTTAAATGGAATATGGAAGCATAACCTCTCCAGACTACTTTGAAAAAGCATTCCTTACGCTTATTTATGTTTGGGTATATTACTACTTCAACATTTCTCTCAGAATGCCCAAATATGCCATATATTCCCCATAAAAATATAGTGTGTCAATCTTCCCACTCGGCTCCTCTCTCAGCTGCTCTTAGTGTGAATGCAGGATGCATTTTCTAAATGAAATAAATAGCAATTCTAAATGAAATAAACAGCTACAACACTACCACTAGATTTAAACAACATTCTGAAAAAACAGTTGGTTTAATACAACTAAGTGAATCGTTGCTTCTCAGTGTGGATGACTTCTGGGACAATTTATTTATTTCAGCACTATATTTCAAATACTGAGTGAACTGGAAGATATCCCAGAAATGGTTTAACATTCATGTCATCACAGTATTGGTTGCTCGTAACACATATGTTTGAAACTTGGCTGTGGTGCCAGATGCTCCTTCCTACTATTTCCTTCAGTGTCTGGAAACATGTAGGACTTCAGAAAGATCACAGACAGGGGATGTACTTGCAGTATGATTTTAAATACACTTCTGATTCTGGAAGAGTCTCCCAAACAGAAAATGAGGTATGATGTGAGAACCAGGAACACCTCTAAACCCAGAAAAACCTCTTAAGTGACCTTCTATAGAAACATGTGGCTACACAATCACTCATCCATGTTTGGCCAGAGAGGAAAAGTTTTTCCACAGACACGTTAGGGAAGGACTCAGCACCCTGATGCAAATCTGTCTGTGTCTCACTTTCCTGTTCTACTTTTTCTAGATTCCCTGTGGCAAGATCAACAGCTCCCAAGTGATTGCAGAAAAAGAAATCACTGCAACTCCCAAGGGAGCAGAGAGTGAAATTATTTCTGGCCTCTCCACCCGGAGGAAAAGTGAAAAGAGGAAATGCACTTGGTTTCCCAAATCAAAGCTCAAAAATCTTCAGCCTGTACCAGAGTGGTTTTGTCTCTAATCAGAGCGTTATTTCTCACCATTCTCTGTAATTCTGAAGACTTCAGCCTGAAATCGCCAAAGCTACTGATATCCACTGTCTACTAGTGTATAATACACACTTTTACCTCCCACCTGAATGCCTACAGTGGTCTTGCAGTCTCAGTAAGAAAAAAGGAATGTCCACAAAAGTTCCTCTTTTACAGGCTCAACAACTGTATCTATGAATGATGATAGGCATGGGTTCGATGGATGGACCACTCGGTGGATAAGGAGTTGGCTGGATGGCCGCACTCAGAGAGTGGTGGTCAATGGCTCAATGTCCAAGTGGAGACCGGTCACCAGTGGCGTCCCTCCGGGGTCCGTGTTGGGCCCGGCCCTGTTCAACATCTTTGTCGGCGACATGGACAGTGGGATAGAGTGCACCCTCAGCAAGTTTGCTGATGACACCAAGCTATGTGGTGCCATCGACACGCTAGAAGGGAGGGATGGCATCCAGAGGGACCTGGACAGGCTGGAGAGCTGGGCCCATGCCAACCTCATGAAGTTCAACCAGGCCAAGTGCAAGGTCCTGCATCTGGGTCATGGCAATCCCAGGCACAAATACAGGCTGGGCGGAGAATGGATTGAGAGCAGCCCTGAGGAGAAAGACTTGGGAGTGCTGGTGGATGAGAGGCTCAACATGAGCCGGCAATGCGCCCTTGCGGCCCAGAAGGCCAACCGCATCCTGGGCTACATCAAGAGAAGCGTGGCCAGCAGGTTGAGAGAGGTGGTTCTCCCCCTCTACTCTGCCCTGGTGAGACCCCACCTGGAGTACTGTGTCCAGTTCTGGAGTCCCCAACATAAGAAGGACATGGACCAGTTGGAGAGGGTCCAGAGGAGGGCCAGGAAGATGATCAGAGGGCTGGAGCACCTCTCCTATGAGGACAGGCTGAGAGAGTTGGGGCTGTTCAGCCTGGAGAAGAGGAGGCTCCAGGGAGACCTGACAGCGGTCTTCCAGTACCTCAAGGGGGTCTACAGGAAAGATGGGGAGAGGCTGTTCAGTAGGGCCTGTCGTGATAGGACAAGGGGTAATGGGTTTAAATTAGAAGGAGGTAGGCTTAGATTAGATATTAGAAAAAAATTTTTCACAATGCAAGTTGTAGAGCACTGGAACAGGTTGCCCAGAGAGGTGGTGGATGCCCCATCCCTGGAAACATTCAAGGCCAGGCTGGATGAGGCTCTGAGCAACCTGATCTAGTCAGGGATGTCCCTGCTTCTTGCAGGGGGGTTGGACTAGATGACCTTTGAAGGTCCCTTCCAACCCTAACCATTCTATGATTCTATGATTCTATGATTCTAATGAAGAAAAAAACATCATTAAGCCCAAGTTGCTTCAAACCAGCACACTGATTCACACAAAATAGTGACATTCTTCTTTTATAATACAATGCTTGATAAAGTATCACAAATAAACTAGGAATAAGATGATGAGCAGGCTTTAAAACACCCCCAAACCATTCCAAGCCAAAATCTTAATTTTTTCTTTTTATAAGTGCATTCAGTTTGCAGGTGATGATTGTGCCATTCTTCTGGAGCTGGGAATGAGCTGGATACTTCTTTACTATAGTCAAACGTGACATATAAAATGTAAATCAAATTTGTTGCCTCAAAGTGTCTTCACGATCCTTTTCCCCAGCTTTGATGGCTAGTGAGATGGATTATCAACTACAGCCACTGCCATGATAAAGAAGTGCCCTAGACAATGTGATGCTACTGCATCAGCAGAGACAAAGGTTCAGTGTGCAGTTATTCATGTTATTTTAAGCAGTCCCAGAAGAGATAAGACAGCACACTTACGAAAAAAATAAAAATAAGAAAATTGCTAAGACTTGCAGCAAATTTCAACAGATTTTGCATAGTAGTTTAGTATCTAAATGAGAACAACAGTGGCATGCACTTGCAATATAAGAGAAACCTCTTTTAGCAAAAATTTATTACGCTAGTAACACTAGAGCCTACCTATTGTCCTGCACATTTTTAAAAGGACACAGCATATGTATATTTAAATTGCCAGAGATGAACAATGGGTCACAAACAAAACTTAAAATGTTGAACTGCATCAGACAGATTGATAGTGCATTTATTATTTCTACCCTTTCTTGTACATTTTTTGCATAGTCAGTTCTGCTGCCAAAGCATTTCTAGAAGGTGAATACAAAGGATACCAAGCACTATAATCACTGAATGAAATACGACTGATGCATTAATGCTCACTCAAATCTATAGATCTAAAGAAAAAGCAATAAAATTAAATGCATGATTTAGAAGTAAGCTTAAATACTAAACTGATCCTAAATTCATTGAGGAAAGCAAACTTCACAAATCACTGCCAAGAGCATTAGCAATCTCCCTCCCAGACAAGAGGTCAACTTCAGATACCTTGTTAATATGCATCTGGGTTTATAAAGTCCTAAAAAGAGTGTTGCTCCATGACAAAGATGCATAGGCCTATAAAAGAAGAGGTGGGCAAGGAAAATGACAACAAGGCACATTCAAAATTAGATGATAGCTTTGCAGTCCCCAGGGACTTAACCTTGCCCTTCCCCTGCTGCTAAATAGAAAAGGAAGGTTTGAGATGGCTAGTGGGAAAGAGTTAAGGTAGAAGACAGATAACACTAAGACTAAATGAAGCAGATTAACTATAGATACCAGCTGCCACAAAATTCATTTGCCTCTTGTTTTTTTGCAGTAAACTGGCCAAGGAAACAGAAGATAAAATAACCTCCCATCTGGGCTGCTATTCAGCCGTCCTCACCTCCTCAATTTTCGGTACCTAGCAGACATATCTAAATTTCTGTGGAGAGCCAGAAGACAATTCAGATCTCTGTCCATTGACTAAGAGGAAAACACTGGCACTGACCTAAGAAACTACAAAACTCCAGATAAATGTCCCAAGTTAAGTGAGAAACAACTGGGGGACCCAGCAAATTAGTACTTAAGCAAAACAGGAAGTGCAATTTAAAACCTTTTCAGTGTGACATTTAGTGGACATTTGCTATGTCTCATCCACCCTCCTATACTTCCTCTTCTCCTTCAGGAAGCAGAAGGGAAAGACAGATTTGGCGTTAGCCAAATAGTTGCTACTATCACAGTTATTTATATTACAGCAACACCAAGGACAATGTATAGACAAACTGGAAGAATCTGGCTGCTTCCGTAAGATGTTGATATTTCCAGGAACTAAAACTGACTGTAAACTCTCTTTGTCTGACTTAATCTCATTTCCTAAAAAGTATGGATTATCTAGTAATGCTTTACATACTTGGGCTCCCTCTCTCCCATGTCTTTGCTCACTCTCCATTCCCACTACAACTTTTGAAACAGTTATCCCACTTCAAAAAAAAATGTATCAAGAAGCACAGTTTCAGAGATACAAACTTCCTTTGACTATGAAAAACAGGTAGGTATGTACAGTGAAACAAACCAGACAGTTCTATGAGATATTCAGAGGGTTCAACAAATTCTAGCTGAGACTACTATTCCCAGCAGAAGCTTCTTCTGATGGTCTAAAGCCTTTCTTGCAATTTAAATATGCCCTTTGATATTACATAATAGTCTCGCATATATTTGTCAAAATGATTACATAGCTCAGCTAAAGGGAATTGACACATGATCTATGTCACACTCAGGTCAAGTCATCTGGCAATGACTTGTGTGTCTTCTTATTGTGACTTCTTGAGGACTTTTTGCTGATATTAATCACTTTCTCTAAAAACCTCATCAAAAAATCACATTCCAGATCTGTAATCAATTCACATCTTTTTAGCAGTGAAAAGGTCTAAGTGTGAATGACCAAACAGGCTCCTTCAAATGCAGCATCTGTCACAGAGAACACGATTTTCCACACCTTGTGAAATTAATATCAATTCCATCATTTGCCTCATTATTATCTGGAAAGAACAGGAGTAATGTTTACTTAAACTGAGATAGGAAAAAATAACTATGAACATTAGAGAGACATCATTTCAATACTTCTTCTATGATGTAAGCCTACCTAGAAAAGCTCTTCTCCTGACTTCTAAAATACTTCAACTTGTAGATTTTACAGATAGAGTGAGTATACTGCACTGCTGCTTTGTAAGGGTTTGTTTACAGTCATGCTCTGCCTGAGGAGTAAGCAACTTAATATTTATCCTCCTAGAAACAGAAGGTATAATTCTCATTCCTTTTATCTTGGATTAGTTGTCAAGACAGTAAGTGGACCGTTCAGACATTCAGTATTTTCAGTGGTTTTAAATCAAGATGAAACACAGGCCAAGCTGTTAAGACATGCTGCATGACCACATGCCTCAGTTGCTAAGTGCTCAGCTTCTCTCCCAGTCCTGGGTGGGTATAAGGGAAGGTTAGGATGGATTTTAGAGCAAGACTCACTGTCCCCTTAAAGCCAGAGCCCATTTAAGATGTCAATTTGGGCATCCAAAACCAAAAGATAATGAAAGTCTCTTTCTTGGAACTATCTGGGCCACATATTGCACTTACAGTACTTTTGCTTTTTACCTCAATGGACTTCAAAGCAGTCCACCCACCTTAACCCTGTACTAAACATGAGTTGTGTTATTTTGTTGAACCGTATCTTTTCACAGGCTAAATAATTTACACAAAATTCTTTGTAAAAATATTATTAAAGTACAGAATTGGCATAGCCCCAAATTAATTTTAAGTCACTGTGACAGCATGTTACAAAAGCGTACACTTTCTTATGCTACTTCTGTTGTCCAATAGCTCAGTCTAGATGCACTCTGAGCCTCTCCAGGTCTTTAACTTCAAAACATTTGAGTTCACAAATCACAAGATTTGTCAAATCAGTCCCTCTGTCTCTGTTCCTCCTTGCATGAAACACATTTCAAGAGTGATGTTCTAGATGTCCAGTCTAACCTGATTACCATTTATTCATAGCTTATTACACCTCACAAACACGAAACTAACACTATGGACTAGTGTTAGTCCATAAAGCTAGGAGCTATTGCAAAGTGCTTAATGTAGGTAACATTACAAAGGTTGAAAGAAAAGTGCATGTTCAGATATAAGCAAAACCTCAGTTACCTGCTGAACAACTCATACTGCCAGAAACAAAAGTCCCAAGGAGCCAGACTCTCAGCTCTGAACATAAGCAGCAAGGGTGTGAAGTTTGAAGGAGCTAGGATTTCTCAAAAGAAATTCCAAGAGAATAATATTCATACTCTACAGCACCGAATTACTTCAGTGCTAATGAAGCTTACATTGAATCAACATTCATTAACACCTTATCCAGGACATCTGAGTTAATGTTAAACTTTATTTCCATGAAAACAGGAGCAGGTCCTCTCTAGAGGAAGAACTGTAGAAGGCCTGAGCCAAATTAGTTCAAAGTAACTGAAGGAATACCCATATCAAGAGCTCCTACACAGGCTCATAGTCATAAAGCTACTATCAACGGAAGATGGCAATAAAAACTTCTAAAAATTATAGGTTGTTCCTGTTTTTTTCTGAGCTCAATGGAGTTTTCCAGAACAAGAAACCTATGACAATTTTTTCTTTCTGCTCCAATATTATTCACTGTCAATGAAACCAAACTGCTGTATGTCACTGTTGTCTCCTCAGTGTATTAGATAAAGAATTGTTAACCTGTGAGAAAAAAAAAGATGTTAACAGCCACAAATACTCATTGCATTTTTATGTGTTAAGTTTTCGGATGGTGTAAATATGTGACACTGAATCAAAGTCAACAGAGCTTCATCCATTTACATAAGCAAATCTTTGGTGCAATCAGAAATAAACAAGGTAAAAAACCCAACCAATACTCCAAAGTTCTAATATGGATGTTCAACAGCTGAACGCCCATGCTCTATCCCATATATTAACATGTTTATGGCAGAGAAAACAGCCTAAAATAAATTCAGAAAATTCTCAATTCATTCTTATAATGTGTTAGGTTCAATAATGTAATTAACACCGTACATAGCTCCTTTGGCTCATCCCAACAAGATGCAGTTCACATCAAATCCAGCAAACTACTTGATCACTTACTTGTGGTATGTAAAGCACAAGAATGATCCTAGTGAAGTCATCAGGCTTAATTGTTTATTTGGTATCAGTAAGAACTACCTTCTTCTTATTCAAACTCCTAGTGTCTCCAACTAGGTACATAAAGTGAGGAGCCCAGGCCTCCATTAACTCTTGAAAAACTCTGGTCTTTGCCTAGCAATAAACAACATCCATGATCCCAAACTCAAATAAAACACATCTGCATGCATCTTACACACAAAACATTTTGAATTACCTAATACCAAAATACATTGAAGAAGCTTAGAAGTAGTAATGCTATAGAAGGTAGTTAACAAAAACAGAAAGGATCACAGAGAAAGCCGTCTTTGACACAAGTCCATCAATCATTTCAGAACTTTTATGGTATGTTGTGTGGCAAGCTATCTAACAGATTACATGTTAAAAAAAAAATCTCACTATACTGTTTTCAAAATGTAAACGCACATACTATTTTTAGTAACACATTTATGTAATGGTGAAATCTAACAAAACAGTCTACCTGTACAAAAGCACAGAGATAATGAGCAGAGCAGAAAAGTTAGCTATTTTCTGACTTACATGAATTTAAAGTTCAATTTTAATACTTGATAATATGAGCGAGCACAAGACAGTACGTAAACCATTTAGATGAGAAAAACAGCAAGCCAATATCCATATTCTCAAAGTACTGATGTCCCTTCAGGCACTGAATACAGCGAAGGATGCACACTCCATCAGCTGAGTCACCAGTATATATTAGCACGGTCTCAACTTCTTACAGAAGAGCTAAACTGATCACTGGTTGAGTTACTCATTATTACAATCATTGTAATAAAGTAAACAAAACTTTTGAAATACAAAAGCTGGAAACATAACTAGATTTAGGTAAATTAAAAAGAGGAGATTCACTTTTAAAAACCAATCACCATTTGAAATAACCACTGGACCAAAATTAATGGTGAGGTGTTTGTACCAGTACGGGCTTTTTTTTTTTAAAAAAAAAAAAAAGGTTCTGTCTGCCCTAAGGCAACCCTGGAGTAAGAGAAAAAGGAAGACTACAACACAATGGCTTGAACCAAAGGCCACCACAGCCAGTCAGAAGACTCTGGTATCAGCAACCCTAGATAACATCCATCTTTTACAAGACCTTACATCTTCACCCTGGTACTGGATTCATGCTAAGCTCTAGCTATGAAAATAATACTTTTGCCCTGTAGTGACTCCCAGAGAAACAATCTTTTTAAACATTTCTCACTGTGCAGCTTGAGGAAGTGAAAATCCAAGTGTTCCTTTTATGGGATGAAGAATCTGCTCTTTTCTCTCACAGGTTCTACTTATGCTAACCTCGCGCATTCACCCCTGCTCCCTGGTGCAGGGTCCATATCTCATTTTGTTGAATCACTAACAAAATGAGCTAGTAATCATCTTTTTTTCCTATGGCCTTATGCTTCCCTTTCTGCCTGGGGTGCTCTAAAGCATCCTCCTGACAATATTTTCCAAAGCTCCTTCTTTCAGCTGTCCTCTGGGAAACATCATGGTAACCAGATATATAGTACAATGCTATCAAAGGCATCTATATAGCAAATCTTGTAACAATAGAACTCCCCTAATAAGATTTGCATCCCAGCTCAACAGAAAAAAACCCACTGTAATAACCTCCTTTTTTTTTTCTTGTGCTGTAATCATCTGTTATGCTTTTCACTAGTACTTCAAAGTAATTCTCTATTGTTCTGTTACTCTGAATTTCAGCTCAGTGGGGTTCAGCTTTTCAAAGCATCACAGAGGGGGATCTTAATTACTCTTTTTTTTTTTCACTTTTCAAACAAAATATCAAATCCATTAAACAAACAAAAATTCCTTTTAGATCTCAGGATTTCCTGTTGCTGGATTTGCAGAGAATTAAAATAAAAAAAAAATAATGCAGCCTAGTATGTCTCACATTTTATCTAAAAGGCCTCCTAGCTATGGCGAGGGAACTTGAACTGTGCAAAAGGCCTGGAAGATCAGCTCTGTTCTCAGCTTTGCCAATAACTACCTAAAAACTCACAAAAATCAATGAGACCTACTTTTCAAAACGTTCACACACCTAGGCTACCTCTCAAGAGCCCTGATATTGTACCAGAAAGGTGCTAACAATATACGTGTCACAAATGGATAAATTTTACCATATCTCTGGAGTATTAAGCTTAGTTTTATGAAAATAAATGTAAACCTCCAGGTCAGCACTGAAAATCCGGTAAAGGTCAAGCTTATGCACTGAATCATGGGCAAAGCTTGATCTAGAACAACTCTCTTCCCAAAACCTCTGCTAGTGCAAACTACTTGCATGTCCTAAGATCCTGATACTACTTCGTTTCTAAGTTTAATGCACAGTGATAGCCAGCCCTAATCAGGGCCAGATTTTCTTGTCCCTAAACTGTATCATAGATTCCCTACCCTCGAGAACAGTTAAAATAACTTCTCTCAGACACCTGTAGTTGGAGGACATTAACTCACTGCCTGCAGTCCAACAACACGGCACACCACCATAAGAAAATGTTGTATAAATCTAAATTTAGTGGCACAGAACAGCAAATGTAAGTTACTAAATACAAACTAGAAATTATATTCCTCTTCTGATTCAAATGTGGAAAAATGAACTTTATTGTTGACTTATCAGGAAGTCTAATATTACTCAGGGGAGAAGAGAGTCGTTTAGCTGAGGCCAGCAGTAAGAGTTACTGCTAGTCTGGATGCCTGCTGGAAAGCGCAATAAAGCATATAAGTCCATGCGACATCCCAATCACCATTTTTATGAACATTTTCCTATTTATTAATAGTAGCTGCTCTAAATTCACTCAAGTTTTATGCCAGCTGCCAATTCTGGGTCTAGTACAAATTTGAGATATATTACAAGTAAGTTCAGCTAGAAATTAAAATAAAAGGTGAGAAGAAAGTGCACCAAGCAAGTTCATTGCTGACAGGTAAGAGGGCAAGTGAATGGCTGTACACACCAATAATTCCAGAAGCGTAGGTGAGTTCATCCACTAAGGACAATGAAGGAAAAGGTATCAATCATGGAGAAAAATAAATGTCACGAAGGAAAGTGAGGTTATTTCCCTCCTGTTATCAAACTACAATAGCCTTTTCTCTGCTCTGAGACATTCAAACTGTTCCAACTAATCTGTTACCTTCCCCTCAGTATATTTACCTGAGCTTTGCACCACCACTTGTATTTCTATCATATTTACCTTTACACAGCTCTTGGACCTCAACAGAAGACATTCAAAATATCAGTCACCAATTATATTGCAGACAAAAGCATATGGAACATAAAATGCATGGGAGCATGTGGCATTCAAAGACAGATGACTCTGAAATTCCTGATACAAATTAGCACCTTTCTTACTTGGTTACTCAGGAAGAGGAGGTATTTTGTAATTCATAGTCACCTCCAAATGCTAACAATCCATTCATTAGCAGCATTTTCACCAAACAGTAGGCTGACCTTGACAGGAAATTTGCTCACATTCAAGATACTATTTAAAATCCAATAGCCACTTTGATTGTTGTAAAATTGGTATTGATAAAGCTGAAAACTTGAAAAAAACTCAATTTATAGATAAGTGATCGCAACAGATGTAGTGTAAGAAAATACTGTTTACATGAAGACAATCTAACACAGTTTGGATTTGTGTTATAACACTGCTGCTGTAGAAGTATGCTTCTTGCTATCTCAATGTATAGACCTTCCAAAAATGAGATGAAATCTCTACGGTGAGCAACATTCCGGTTTCTGAAGTTCCTCCATGTTCATGATCTACAAAGTGCCATAAAATGCCTATACACTATGTGTATAGAGAAGTGGCTGCTAGGGCAGCATAATAAGGAGACACAGCTAGACCCCAAATTCCTTCACTGAAAAGAATGGTCCATGACAGAGACTATTTAGGGAAGTACTCCCGAGGGACAGACATTTTTGCAGCCTAGTCTCATAGATGTCTCCCTCCCATCTGCTTGTCCAACATTAAATACACATCCCACAAGTCAGGATTCTGTTAGCGCATTCCAAAAGGGTATTGGTAGGGGACATAAGCCAACGGTATTTTGTAGTATGAATAGCTAATATTTAAAGTACTTCAACATGTTCTGTTTGATTAAAAGCTTTCATGGAATGCCTTTATTTGCAGAAAAAGTTCACCAGAAATCCTTCTGAGGAAGGCACAGTGGCTAATGTATCACAGCTATTGTAAGAATTGAAAAATACCCATGGACATGGTTTCTTACCACAAAGCACAAGTGTAATGGTCTTCCTCTTCAGACAAGCAGAACTGGATTAATCAATATTTTAATTCTGCAACTGCATTTATCATTAAACCCATGGATATAAGAACAGCCAGACAAAGGTTAAAGGGAACCTAAGGAAAAAAGCTATTGTAGTATGTCTTTCTCCACTAGCAATCTGAAGATGCTATTTAACAACAAATCTGTCATTCCCAGAAATACAGCACTGATGGGAACTTCATCAGGTTACCGCAGAATGTTGCCATTTTACTCTGATTCTTGAAGGAATAATCTTATTTTTCAGAGTATAACTTCTTGCTCTTTATAACTGTCATTGTCAACATTTAAGAATGGAAGGTGCTCTACAATGTACAGCCATTTACCATGTTACCATCGAGCAAGGACATGAAGATAATTCCGGATCACCTGAGTAGCATAGCTTGTAGTGGCAATGTTTTCAGAAACAAGAAACAATTTTCACATCCTGAACCTGAGACAATTTTACAGAGGTGATTTCTTAGCACTGCAATAATTCTGCCTCTTTCCTAGTACTTCACACTGGTGAGACATCAAAAAATCAGAAGCACTTGTAATCACTAGAGGTTGCTGAAATTCTTGGCAAAAATACATCACTGAATTTCTGATTAAAGAGATTTTAAAGAGCAGAATCCAAATCTCAGGAACTTTCATTTACTCTCCAGAAAGCCCCTTTTGTTTTCAGTCACTAAAACCTAGGCCTCCATACTTTCAAACTTAATGTAGAGACAGTGGCAGACTTTAAACTCACAGTCATTTCTGTTAAAGATATATTTACATTTGAAACCACTTGCAAAGTAGTGTTCCAGACTAATGTAAACTAGATTTTTTCCTACCAATTTTTTTTGTTAAATAGGATTCAAACCAGGAGCTAGAAACATTGCTGAAACACAAGCAGGAATGTAGGATG
The DNA here is from genome assembly GCA_009806455.1 of Tetrax tetrax. Classification (NCBI taxonomy): domain Eukaryota; kingdom Metazoa; phylum Chordata; class Aves; order Otidiformes; family Otididae; genus Tetrax; species Tetrax tetrax. The sequence continues at coordinate 69,152 of WHYT01013220.1, forward strand.
TGTGATGGTGTTATTAGGGTAAGGCTTCATTGGATCCACTCTTCCTTACACGAAACTCTCAGACACAAAAACCGTGCAGCTCTGAGAAAAGCAGAGCCCTGTCTCTTCCACATATTTTTCACAATTAGGATAATGGCTGCAAGGGAAGCTGTACAACTTCCAGGGGTAAAAATGGCAGCATTAATAGCTACAGTCAAAGCACTTTTGATGGATTTGACTGATGTTCCCAGCCTTGTGCTTGCTGATAGTCTATTCCCAACTCTCTGTGTTCACCTCACCTTCTCATATTCAGTCTCTTTGTATTAGCTTCATTTACTGTGAGTCCTTTTCCCCTTACCTATTCCCCTTTACTGACCGATTCTCTTCAACTTCTCTTGCCATTTGGTTTGTTTCCTCCTCACTATACCCAACTCAATAAATCCTTCAATGAACTATCAGTGTTTTCTGCGATATTATCCTTCATTCTGCTTTTACAAACTATCCTTCTCCAGCATTTCACCCATTTCACCTTTAGGACTAATACTGTATGACTGTACCTAACACAAAGGGAACATGTTCTAGATTGGTTTACTACAGACTCAAATCATGGTAGACTTTAGCTTATACTACCTCACTATCATCACTTATCCAGCTTGTATAGTAAGACTGGTAAAAGCTGCCCCCTGGAAGTGAAGAAATTGCATTTCAGTGTCCTTCACAAAACACAGGGAAGGAAGTTCATGCAAACTTGTACAGATTGAAATAGTTCTTTTCAAAGTATGCCAGTAAAAATAGATTTCATACAAGTCTGTAATAAGACAAAGGCTAATTAGCTGCAACCACTTTTTCTTGAGGTCAGGAGGATTTACACATGGGATCATTTTAGCCTAGAATAGCCACACTTATTGATATGATTTTTTTTTTTTTTTTTT
>WHYT01013221.1:0-22428 GCA_009806455.1 Tetrax tetrax
TACGTTATCACAGAGGTGTTATCAGGGAACATTCTGCCACTAATTGGCTCAGCCATGGTGGGTCCGCCCTAGGCCTGGCTGAACCCACTGAACAAAGGTGAAACTTCTAGCAGCTTTTTACTGTAGCCTCCTTCACTAAACAAAGCCAACACAAACACAAGATAGGTGTAAAAGTAAGGAATCTAGTAAGAATATTGTGACTTCTGATTTAGAGTTATATGTTCCTGTATTTTCAGTATCATTGTACACAAATGAGGCCACCACACGATTCAAGACAATAAATCTGTCTGGCAAAACAAACAGCCTGGGCTTGCCTAAACAGAACTAGAACTAGGTCTCCTAACAAATTGGAGTCTAAGGAAGATCTTCAGCCAGTTCATTATGAGTGTGCAAAAATGCTACTCCAAACAGCTGCAGGCACAAAAGTTCAGGCAAAAATGGAAGAAAATTAAGAAGCCTTTAAAAATAAAAATAAAGATTTTGAGACTAGCTTAGGCCATTTTATGCTCCCAGTATTGTACATGTTGAACAAGACCCATATTTGTACTGGGAATCTTATACTGGCATAAAATCAGCATCTTGCAGCTATGTCAGAAAGAAAAGAGATGTAACAAGGACAGGCATAAGAAGAATTTGCTTGCATGTCACATTCTAGGTTATATGACATGGTTTGACAGCAATTCCTCAGATGATCTCCAGAGTCAGGGTGAGTTAGAGTTGGCCAAATGAGTTAGGAATAACAAATAAGGCAACAGAAGAAGCTTACGTAAAAACTGATTCAGATTTCAAGCCAAACCAAGCACCTTTGTAAAGCATTTAAAATGTAATTGGAAGTCACACGAAAACGAAAATATACCAAGAAGCAATATACGAAAAAAAAAAAGGAATTTAACATTTTGAAATTATTTGAGTATAATTAGTGTTATAAACTATTTCCCAGGCTCTGGTAATGTCAGGATATGTCACTTGCATTAACATTTATTCCTTTAGTTTGTGAAAGGCACATCAAAAAATAGTATGTCAAATTTAGCAGATATGTCCATTTCACACATGCAAAATGTAAAAAACCTTGTGAGCACATGCACAATGATTTATCTTTACTCATACAAGCAATCCTGAGGAGCTTGACGAAATTGCTTTAGGGAGTGAAGTTAAGACCTGTGTGTTTGGATGGGAAAGTTTTAAACATAGGATAAGATACCATTGCTTATAGCAATTCTTAGGAAAATTAGTAATTTCAATTTTTTTTCTTAGCATATTCCAGTTGCACGGCATTTAGGCATATTTTCAAAGCTGCACTTAGATTCTTTTGTTGCTTGCTGGAACCTCAGTGTACAAATGTACTGGAAACAAACTGGAAAGGTTTCAGAGGGAAAAAACCAACATTGATCAAGGGGCAAGAGTAACTGCCACATGGCGAAGAGATAGATAGCTTTAAGTAAAAGCTGACAAAGGCAGAGGGAATGGCTGCCTCAAAATACAGAATTTACCAAACAGAGAATGAAGCAGCATTCAGGATGTTATAATGAGGAGGAGCGTCCTGCAGAAACAAAAGTCAGTTAGGTTTTCTGTTGCTTTGGCTGTATAACAGAAAGCTATGCAGAGATATCCAAGGTCTTCCAGAGATAAACTTTGGACAAAATACTTGTTTCCCAATTTTTGGTGAAATTTCCTTACAAACAAATTTGAAATGATATATCATTTAATTAAGAACCAAAGTCTGTTATTTTCCTTGTGACTATTGGAAAACCTGTTTTAACAACTGACTTTCAGATAGTTTTCTCTTTTTTCTCTCTGTTTTATATTTTTCCACCTGCACTCTGCATAAAACAACTGCATTTGGGGAGACAAAAAACTGAAACAAGCAGACAATTCAAACTGTTTTTTCTTCAGGTTAAATCAAAATTAGCAAAAATATCACTTTAAATATACACACTTACACACAAAGACAAATAGGAAGAAATGTATAGAAAAGCACCAGAAATTGAATAACAAAACCAATTTTCTTCTCCTTTCAGTATAATACTGTTGATTACAATGAGATATTCTCTTCTCGGTTTCTGTGTATCCAATTTTTTGTTCTGTCCCTGAGCTGATGCAAGCAGAGTTGCACAGAGGTAATGCTACTGCAGCAGACTGAGAGCAAGTTCTGGCTTTCTAGTCATAATCTGCTCTCAGGTGTCCATCAGTTGTGACATGAAAAGGACTCAGCACATCATTGATTATCCTGCATGCTGAACTATATACAGCTCCTTACCAACATATTAGTGAAAAAGAAAAAAAGCTTTGCCAGTACCATGTTCCAGATGATGCCCATTGTCTAGGAAGTGATACAGTACCTCAGATGGATCCATTTTCCTTGCCACACTACACTGAGGAAAGAATAAAATACAAGGAGACTATAATCATCACATTCAGTGAATGATATCAATATCTGATTGGTTTATTCAGACCAGTGCTGTATTTGCTCCTGACCATCAGCAGAAGCTGCAACAACAGCAAGCAGAGTGACTCAAACTGCCATAGGAAACCATTATTTGATACTATTATGAGACATACGTCTGTAAGATCAATTAACTGTTCAAGTATTTTTGAAAACAATTTGTTCCCTGAAAAAAATGTCATCCAGTAATAACTCAGACAACACCATGCACAACAAAACTAAAAGCAGAAAAGGCAAATTAGGTCTAAAAAGCCAAAATATTTTATAAGTAGAGGTATCTGCCTTTTGCTTAGAATGGGCATTGTCAAGCAGTGATTTTATTGCTTTGAAGCACGAAAAGCCTCTTCTTTAAAATGCAATTTATAGGGAGTAACCCAATGTATCTCCAATACAGTATTTTCAGCCTCTCTGCCCCCTCAACCTCCACTCCCCATGGCTAAGTAGATCTTTACAGCTGTAGAAGAACTTTGGCTGTTATGTGGTAGGTGGTAAGGTTAATGGAAAAATCAAAGCCTGATACGTGCCCAGAGGGTAGAGCAGCAATGCTGGCAAAAAGTTCCTTCAGCTGCAGACAAGCGATTCAAGGCAGCAGGAATTCCTCCCTGTGGCTGAATGTTGGGATTCCCTGGGTAGCTCTGTCTGTAAGCCACTAGCTTGATGGTATAGCAGTTTCAGCAACTTTGCAGCATTTACGGAGTATTTAATTACTTTTCTACACTCCATCCCCATTTTAAGATTTGTTTAATCATTTATGTCTGTGTTTCTAATAGGGATTTTTATTTCAAAATGGGCTTGAAGCCAGAGATGTAAATGGAGGGCACAATATATTGCTTCCTGAAAGATGACATGGGGTAGAGGGGAGGAGAAGAGGAGAGCACAGAAGGAGAAAGGAGGAGGGGTAATATGTGGGGAAAAAAAATGTGTTCTTAAGATTCAGGCTAATTGAACACACCAACAAAAGAAGATAGATGATCCTCCTGGGCAATTAGCAGACTAAGCAATATTAATAAAAGAGTCTCTTAGAGGAGACCTTCAACAGAGATAAAATGGCTTACATGCAGCAGCTGAAAAGAAGAGCTCTGGAGAGTGATGTGGGAGAGAAGTGAGATGCACAGAAAAGCCATTAAATCAAAATAGCTAGATTTGCAGCATTAGAGCCAAGTGAAGAGGAAGGTGATGCCTGACAGACAGGATGGCCCTTCTGAACATTACAAGGATGCCATTCAGGAGGGCTTAGCCTTCCTAGAGATGAAGAGTTTCCAACATGCTGGGCCAAGATACAATGATAATGCTAAATGCAGAGTTGGCATTGGATCTCTTTACTAAGCAGCTCTTTCAGTAGCATTTATGCCTACCTGCAGCCCACTGGCTGCTGGCACAAATGACCCAATCTACAAGAAAAATTGGTCAGAACTTGACAGCTGACTTCTGGACTAGTTTTTTGTCTGGTCTTCTTTTGGTTTTTTTTTTTTTTGTTTTTGTTTTTATTTTCTTTTTCTTTTTAAACTCTGAATATCCTTTCTTTAGAACCATAGGACAGAGAATTGAAAGGGATTTTTCAGGGTCATTGAGCCCTAACTACTGCAGTCTCAGGGAACATTCTGCAATCTCGATTACAAACCCATGGAACTCTACCTTAAAACCAGCTTGGATGGTTGCCTTACTTCCCCTTTTCTCCTGCTGAACAGCTGTTGCAAGAACCTCTGTCCTTGAAAACTTAGGAATGCTTATCACGTTTCCAGGCTAGATGTATTCCTGTCTAAATTATACCCATTTGTTCTTCTGCCAATGTTTTCCTTTAATTTAATCACTCTTCTCCCTCCTTAGTGTTTACTTAATTGCTTTTATCTGCTTGATTTAAGAGCTTGTTATGAAGTGGTTTTAACTGTTTTTTAGTTTGTTTCTAACTAGACTGTACAATGCCCCAAGGGGTTTGGCAGAGGCTTTCTGTTGTCATAATTCTCCGATTATTCTTAATCCCATGAGCCATTCCTCTCTCAGGGATGGTTTTGAGGTAATTTGAAACAGCACTGTTATGGTGTCACTGCTTGGACCAGATTACTAAACCAAGAATACTCAGTTAATCAAAACCCAGTTGCCTTTGCAGCCATGAAAATTCAGAATGCAGGCTCATTGGGATCTATGGGGTCCTATCAAAATGATGCTGAGACATTTTTCAGTTTAGAGCAACTGAACCAGTTCTTGGTCCAAGGAATAATTGGACACTGTTCAAATGGCTAGGGATATTATTCAAATGTGACTGAGGTCTAAGTGTTAGCTTTCAACAGATATCCTCAGAAATAAAAGTTATATTATTGATAATATTCCTGTTTAAACATTTATATAAATAAATACAAACTTAGATCTCTTAGTGTGTACAAGAACCCCCTGCTCTTTCCTCTCTCCAATATATTGCCATTACTTTACCGAGCAGACTTTGATCAGAAGAATAAACACTGTCCCTCCTATTCACCTGCATTTTGAAATGCAGTTCCTACAGCTAGAGATGACTGTGTCTTTCACACTGTGAATACCTAAACCAACAGCAGTTCAACGGAAGTGTTTTACATATGGAAAGCATCACACCAGTTAACACGTCTGTAAGACTGATGTCTTGCGTTGAATTGTTAGAGCATTTCACTGCAGAGTAAGTCCCTGGTTGCCTTCCCTTTGCTGGGACCCTGCAGCCTGACTGTGCTTGGTTAAGCAGTATGAGCAGGTGAGAGATAGCTGTAAGCTGGCCATGTACCTGTTTTCTACTTCTGAGCCAGCGGACAGCCTATGTATTTGATTTATTTAATGAATGGAAGTCTAATTATAAAGCAGAGGAAATCACCGAAGCATGAATTTATGGGGTCCCTGAGATCACCTCACACGTTGACAGGAATTAGTGGTAGGAGTTAATGTTGTGGCAGCACCAAAGATACAAGGAAGAAGATGTATACCTGCAGGCTTTCCGTGACTCCGGGGTGGAGTGGGGGCAAGGCTGAGGATGTGCCAGCAACAAAAGCAGTTCCCTTGGCAGTGGCTTGCAAGTAAGTATCTCCGTGAGTCCAGGATGTTATGACAAGTGAAATACAGAGACTTGGATAAAAAGTCCAGTATGTTCTGACAGCAGCCTTTCCCACTGTTTGGATATTACATGAAAAACTGAGTCATAAAGGACTGAAGCTGTACCGAGCAACTTTGTGCCCATTTTTGGCTACATCTTGAATTACAAAAATTACAATGACTTCTTAGAAAGGAAAGCCTTTCCTTTCTGCTAATACACTGTAATATTGCTGGAAGGGAGCCAGTGTGTCAATTTAAGTACCTTCTCAAAGTGTGAGGGACTATGGTATTTCCAAGTCACAATGTTAGCTCGATCCCTTCTGGAATGTGTGCTAAAGTCTTTCCACTGAGAAGAATGCCTTGCATGAAGCGTGTCATCCCTGAGCTCACACTCAGCTCCCTCCCCGGCCTTGGAGTCTCAGCTTTAACCTTCATTCCTGTATCCCGTTTCTCAGACCCATGGAAACAGCCCCCATCCTCCTTTTACATATTAATATGAAATGAAAAATTCTCATGGCAGGCTGTTGAACAAGAACAAGGCAATCCTGTATGGGGAATTTCAATGGCACATTTTTTTCATAACCTGGAGGCTGCTAAGTGTGTGCAGGTTGTACTCATCAGTACAGCTATAGGTGTCCAAGGACTCAGCCCTGCAGAGGTGTTCACGACTATCCAAAGGTCCAGATTTGAGCTGCCCCGAATGAAAGCAGCAGAAGGTTTTCTGGGTACATCTTGTTTCAGAAAGACTTTCTGAGGCAGGATATCTCTGTCCAAAAGAGCATCTCCAGACTTTTGTTACTTCCATTGATACTTCAGATATTTAGAAAGCCAGCTAACCATCATGCACTTGTAGTTTAATGGAAATAAAAGGACAATTTATTTTAAGTCCTGACTAACTGAAACTCAAGCCCTCAGAAGAATATAATTAGGTATATTTTCAAATGAAACTGAAGTTTTTATGAGATCAAACTCCAATCATTGAGTGATTCCTGATTTGGACATCATGAAATGTAATCTAGTTTGCATGATTTTTCAAATATAGCAAGATATTAGCCTGCATCTTGACTTCTTTGGGCCTCAAATATTGTCCATTTAAAAAAAAATAAAAATCATTAGAATCAAGGCAGGGGGGTGTGTGTGTGTAAGAATGAAAAGAAAGGAAGTACAAAAGAAACATTACACAGCAAGGAGAATTTACACTTTTTCTGTAAAAATGGGAGTGGCAGTTGCCCTTCTAGATCACAGAAATACAAAATGGAAAAGCACAAAGAAAAGAAGTAAAAGCAACCAAATCAAACCACTGTCACAACTGATTTTTCTACAGTCTCTTAATAGCTGAGCTGATCCTTGGCAATTGTCATTACAGGCACTGCTGCTTTCCTTGATTTCAGCTTCAGTTTCCCGATATTCTGAATGTCTATTGTAGTACGAAGATGAACTTGAGAATGTCATCATTCACAATTAGTTTTAAGTAACTTTTTGTAGTATTAGATGGGGGGGTGGGGGGGGGAAGCCCAAATTAATTTAAAGAATTCAAAGACACTGATCAAAACCAACAGGCTTTCAAAAATATACTTTATAATTCAGTTTATAATTTAGAGTTCTCTGAAAGTGCTTGCAATATCAGTAATTACAAAATAGAAGAAAATCTTTTTTTTTTTTTTTAATCTAGATCTTTCTTTTTAAAACAGATTTTGGCAGGAAATTATTTTTCCATTCCCACATATCAGTGTAAAAAAATCCCCAAACCCTACTTGGTACTAGGGGAGAAGTTGTTCAGGTTTTTCTTAATTAAGGTGAGACGCATTACTCACAGTTTAGGATACTCACCTGAGAAACAGTAGACCTTGATCTGAAATCTGTGCATCTCCATACTTCAGGACAGTGCCTAACTAATAGTCTATAGGCTGTATTGCATGTTTCGCATTGTTTTGATTGCATTCGTGTTACAGTCTTAAAGATAGCCACTAGTAAGCTGCTTTTTTAACTATAAAATTTGAAACATTTGTTGTATCTTCCCATTCTAGGCTTTGGCAATGATATTGTAAAGAATTCCTCTTTGAAGGTAGCATATACAGTTGTAAGATCAAGGTTTCTAGCACACATAGAGAAACACCACCTGTTTCAGTAAGTGGTTTCAGCAGTCTTCTTGTCAGAACATCTAGATTTGAAAAAAAAGTACAGGATATCACAACTTAATAGCAATGGGAAATTCACAGGAACTTCACATTGGTATGAAATTATTAGATAGGTAGAAGTATTTTAGGAAAATGGGACTAATAAACCTGATCTTGTAAAAAGCATCAGTTTAATGACCTATTTCCCACCCCCCTCCAGGGAAGCCAACATACACACTGTGACACAGAGTGCTTATTTTCATCTTGAGTTTACATGTTCTCAGGTGTGAAAGGATACACCTACCACAGTCAGCATTGTGATATTTCCCCCCATAGTTGGCCATGATTTTATTTCCAAGTGATATGCCTTGTTCTTTAGTGGTATGGGTTTTTATTTCTTTTCCTTTAAAAAAAAAAAAAAAGGATTCAGAAAGAGAAAGAATTAAGTCCCTGGAGCTCTGAGGCCATTATAGATACACATCATAAAGACAGCAATTATTCAGATAAGATGAGGAAAGATGTAGTTCTTGCTTATTTCCCAGGTTCCAAATCTTGAATCCTGGTCAGCTAAGTCTCATCTAGAAATGCTATACTGGGGAAAGGAGCCTTTGTAGACCTAATCAGTAATTTTTTCTCTCCGCAGAGAAAATAATATGGGGGCAAAGCCTAATTCTGTTCTGGATTTGGCATATACAGCCCAGAAGAACTGATTTCAGGTGTTATGTAAAAGATTAACAATTCTAAACCTCATTTAAATACAGACATGCCATATTATACATTTCATAGCTCATGTATGTGAGTTGCAAAATCAAGGCAACTTGCATTGGGTTTTTCTGGTTTTGTTTTGCTACTCAGTCCATCACTTTTCTCTTACAATTAACATGGAAATATCAACTTTTGCCCCTAGTTAGATCTTTGGAGGTTTTTGTTTTGTTTGTTTGGTTGTTTTTTTAAATTAAGAGATACAGTAAAGGAGATACTCCACTGCTGTAAATCAAGATACTTATTTAAACAAACAGTCTTTTGAGACTGACTTAGGATCTAGTGTTTAGGGTATGCATTCTCTTTTAGCTGGATATGGTATAAATTAACACAAACAGATTTCTGCAATTGCTTAAGCTCACAGAAAGACAACAGATTAGGCTGAGAAAGAATACATATATATGGCTGAGAAAGACTACATAGATATATATGTAATTTAAATGTAATATATACACAATAAATATATTTACTTTAAATATAATAAAGAATAAATAACACAAACACACTATTAATACATTTGTTAGTTTATTGAATTTCAAATTTATTTATTATTAATAATTACATTTATTAACATTAATATTTAATATATGTCTATCAAAAAGTTGCTTATTTACTGGGCTTTTTAGGATTTAAAAAAAAAAAAAAGTTTATGTCAACTTTATAGTCAGGAGAATCTAGCCAGAATAACACAGATCAAAATTCTGAAACCCACATGGGCACAACAGGCTGGCCATGAACAACTTTTCCTCCGGCATAATTTGTGATCAAGTAATAAAACCAAAAAAAAGGTATGTGTTGTCAATTAGCAGCCTTTGCTTAGAGAGGAAAAACATCTTCTCTAGTGGCTAACTTGGCTTCTCCTTCTTCCTTAGGATAACAGTTCTGAAAATGGTGGGGATTCACCCGTTAGACATAACACAGTCTCAGGATTAGGTTCCCTACATATGAGGGGCTGGGAGACCATTTTCTTTTCTTTGCAAATGACAGGAACAAATTGCTTGGAGTATCCATGGAGAAACTCCCATTTCCCACACATTTTCTTTGTTCCTACACTATCTTTAACCTTAGGCTGCCATAGACAACTCACAGTCCCTCCAGAGAGGGTCGAGCTCTCTTCTGAGTTATGCTGGTGAAAATACAGAGACTGTCTTGGAAGTATTCTGAGTTTTAATCTTTGTTTGGCTTTGGCTGCCATGGGAGCTGATCCTGTAAGGCGCGGAGTTCTGCTATTAAAATTAAAGGTCTTGGTTGTGATTTTACACATGCTACCTTTTCACTACTGGAAACCCACTGGTTTAATTGGGGTTGTTACTGATTTACACCTGCAAGGGACCTTTACGTAGCCAGAGCAGCAGCTGAATGAAGTGACCTCCTTGGAGGAGCGGGCCTGTGGTTTGTTTATGAGAAACTGATACGGGGATGAAAAGCTGGAGTGGTAATTACACAAACCACTTGCCTGCTTCAGCTCCATCCTGTGTGCCAACAACAACAGTGTAATGTGCTTTCAGAATCAAACCTGCACATGAAGGCTGGGGATGAACAGAGGCAGCACTCAATGAGCAGGACTCCTGCCAACTTCCAGCCAGCATGGGCATTTTGTTCCTTTTTAATTCACTCGTTAGCCAGATTACGCTTGTCACTGTTATTGGGTCCAATTCAGAGGTGTCACAGGAAACCAACAGGAATGTTTTGAGAGCTTTGGCACTGTCCCCACTGGCAGCAGAAACCATCCACTCGGTATTATCTCCTTCTTTTGTTCATCTTTATGACGTTTCCCAACTCCTTCAGCTCCTAATTTAATTTTAACACTGAATAATATACTGCAGCTTATTTGACTATGTCTTCACTACTAAAATTTGAATGCTTGCATTTCCTTGCCTGTGTCGATTAATGAACTTGAGACACAGCTACCGTAGGGGCAAGAGTAAGGAATAGAAATACTATAGATAGTATACATAAACAGATTTAAGCATAGTTACCTTTAATAACTCTCTCTATATGTATTTACTTTAATATTGAGAGAGAGATGTATACATGTATAAGCTGCCTGTAAGCACTGTCTAGAGAGATGAACTTTTAAAAATACATAAACACTTTTTTGGGGAGCATAAAACACTTAGTTCTTTGTCACTGAAAGATGTGATAGAAATGAAAATGAACCTTTGAAAAATCACTGGGTAATTTATATGCTGTACTGCTCACCACTAAAAGAAGACAGAAGTCATTACAGTAACAACGAAAAGGAGTTCAGAGGCCAGCATGTTGGAAAAGCAAAGATGATAAAGGCCAGATCATCACCTGCAATAAATAAATACGGCTTTGATTGAATCAACAGAGCTTCTTCAATTCCATGCTCTTTCCATGAAGCAATTGTTTCTTTGTAAAAATTTTCCAATGCATTTAGGGAGGGAAATGGTGAGGCAGATTTTTATTTAGAGAATACAAACAAAAAGGTGTAAAATTTAATGTTACAAATTCTTGTAGCTCCACTGAAGCAAAAGAAACAGCCGCTTACACCTGCTATTGACCTAAAACAGCTTAGCACCTTTCTAAAATGTCTTCTAATGTCTACAAGCACTCGCTTGAGGTTTTGTAATTTTGTTTTAATTAGAGAGAGGGAGAAAAACCCTCTAGAAAGATAAAGGCAAAGGCTTAAAGGAATGGAATGCAAAGATCTGTGGGCTAAGAGGAAAAAAAAACCTAAATTTGTTTTAGAAAAGGACAAAAAAGGTAAATACTAAAATTTCACTTGTGAATATATTAAAACTATTCAGAAATTGCAAAACTCTTTACCTGTAAAACTCCCTGAATTTTGGAACTGATCCTAAAAAAGGATTAAAAAAATATATACGGAGAATTACATCAGAATTTCTATTATTTATAGCATTTTAAAAGAATATATGATTCTAGAAAGGTGATATTAATAAGATTTGCTTTACATTTTTGCAAAGAGACAAAACACTACTCACCATCTCTCATACACATAACTAGAAACTACAGGCAGATAAATTGCATTTATTATGCTTTAAAGACTGTTCAAAACTGAAATTCATGTGATAATATTGCAAAAAAAGTTTCACTTAAATTGAGTTAGTTTTATTTAGTGAGGCAGGCTATGATGGCATCTTCTGTAAGAAGCTAAACCACAACAAAAGACAAAATATAACTTTTCATATATATTTGTCATTTAGCTTTCAGACCAAATAGAAATAGTTCCAAGCAAACTATTTGGGAAAATATTTCTTTTCAGCTTTGTTCAACACCATCTCTTCCTTCACTCAAGATCTCCTAAGAGTTCATAGGAACTGTATTTTAAACTCTTCCTGTTACTATTCTTTTGCAGTCTTGGGTTAAACACTGTTTCCTGAGATACACTTTGCTCCTCTGGTGCCCATGATGCTCATTTTCTAGACATTAGGGTTAAATGTGGTCCATCATGCAATGAGTTTGGCCTGCACAGGAAACTAGTATTATGAGATAACCTGAACTGCAGCTCCCAGGAATATTGTAGAAGAAAAGAAGAGCCTGATTAGTGTGAAAGTACCCCAAAAGAAAAAAATTCTGCTTGAAAAATATTTTAGCGTAACTAATATCAACACAAACGGAGTTTCTTTTTTTTTTTTTCCCCGCTCCAGTGAACAACCAAAAAGTTTGGGGAAAAATCAAATTTCCTAAAAAGAAATACAGTGGTTTTCATAGAAACTCAAGAAAAGTAGTCCAAGGCAGGAGTCTGATTTACACTATGATCACTTCTATATTACTCTGGTAATAAAAAGGAGATATAACATGAGCAAGAAATTACCTTGGGTTCACCAGTTTTATTCATTTTATTTTCAGGTGGATGTAAACAATTTTATTCTCAGTGGGTTTTAAACACTTTAACACTAACTTTGGAGGATAAAGAGAGTTTCTGAACAGCTTAAAACCTGATAAAGGGACCATTTTACCTCTCTGCTGGTGACAAAGCTGTTAAAGGATCAGTGCACATACTCAATGCTCACAGAGCTGGAAGACTTTCATAATCATATCTAGTGGAAGAATAAGGCCTTTTTTTGCTTCATGTCTTTCCTGCAGCAACACAGACCAAAAGCGAGGACATTTCTCAGCAGAACAGCCACTGCCAGCACGGAATCACAATGCTTATCTACCTCCCTGGGGGCTGAAGTGTGCTTTTCTGCTCTTGTTATGTTAACCCCTAATATCAAATGTTAGTCTTGCCTGCCTTGTGTATGACATTGGCAGGCAAAAGGGAGTTACAAAAAACAGAGATTATTTTGGCTCTTCACAGCAAAGCAACAAAAATGTAGCATAAGTGCGTGCTTTCAGATGCTGTCCTATGACTGCTAAATATCTTCTGGCTGTATTGTTTCAGTCATACCCATCCATAATAGAGAAGGTCCAGTATTTAATCTGTGTTTTCAAAGCTGTGGACATTTCGTTTGAATCTTAGATATGGAATGCCCAAGAGGAGACTTGCATTACCATTCTGCTCTCTTACAATGAGGCGAGGTCAGAACAATCATTGTATAAGCCAGTAAATCCCAGAAGTTATTAACAAAATATTCAGGATCAGATTTCCTGTGTCATTTGTACTGCATAATGCTAGAACAGAGTCATCAAAGGATGTTAACATTTTAATGAAAGCTGGGTGGAAATTTATTAATCAAAATACAAGTTGTGCAATAAATACAGAATGATAAGGTAAGTATTGCAGTAATATGTCATTCTTATTGAAACTTTCCAATCCTTTAGCTTAAAATACTCACTGAACGTTTTTTTAATATCTGATCCAGATTGATCTTACGGATAACTTGGCTTTCAAGTGGACTTGAAACTGAACTGAATCCTTCCAAGTACAAACATTTCAAAACCAAAATAATCTACATTTTTTTCCTCAGATAAAATGTTCGGGTTTTTTTTCCACAGAAACAAAAATGTTGTATTTTTGTTAAAATGTTTTGTTAAAGTTTTGTTCACTTTTTGTTCAAAGTGAACATTTCATTTGAGATCTTGGAACCATTCAGTACCAGCACCAGCTGTTCATAATAATCTGGGACTAGTGGCAAAGAACTATGTTTTCATGTCAGAGCAAGACTCTGAGTGCATTTTTGAGTATAGAGGATGACTATTCGATTGTAGATTTTAACAACCGGCTTGAGTAGGCAGTAGCGTGAAATAATTGCAGAAGTGATTGTGTCTCAGGCCATTGTAGAAGAAGCCAAGTCATGTCTTATCACCTTCCTCTGCCTGTTGACATGATTTTGTAGCCGCAGTGTGCACAAACAAAGCGTTATCTTTGTTTCTCTAAATTCTTCTAACTGCAGTCATTCTTGTGCTTTTCAGTACTACTTCCTTCTCCATACAACCCCAACACACACGTGGGCAGTGAAGATCTCTGTTGGCATGCAGTAGTAAAACTTCTTAATAAATTCACACTTAAGTGCAAACCCCAATCTTTGAATGTTTTCTTTTTAATCTTCCTTTCACAAGGACAGCATGGCTATCCCCACTTTTCCTACACTCCCCATCAATCTGTGCATCCCACACAGCCATACGTGAGACTGCGACACAAGCATTAATTGCTAACCAAGCTCCACAACAGTAGGGGGTATTTTAACAACATAAACCATTTATGTGTGAGAAGGGACATGTCTACTGCCTTTTAATAAGTAACCTAAGGATAATTCCATGGGAATTTTGAATGTTCTTCATTTTATTGAGCTGATTCAGAATATCATCCCTGGGAAAAACACTGCGAAGCATGGAAATTGCCTTAAAGAACATGAGATGGGACTGCAACAGAAATGACATGTGGCATTTCTCTCAGTGCAGAGTAAGTCTTGTTGCATGGTAATTTTTTTCCAAGTGAAAAAACTACATCTTGCTGTAGGTATCACATCACAAGACTAAAGCCTGTGTGTGTAGATAGGACTTAGAACTGCTTTGCATGCTGGGAAATATGTTGGTTCTAGCTGGGCATTTTTAGGAGGATTTTCTGAAATTTAGTCACTTGCTCAGTCAGAACCCAGATCTGTTACATTTTTAGCTACAGTACAACATCCATTCATTTCCTGAGATATTTTTAAAAAATAAAAGTCTTGCATGGAAGAAGGGAGAAGGTTGCAAAAAGTTACGGAAAGATACAAGGAGGGGATCAAGATACAATGAAGAAAGTGAACTAATCACTGAGGATGTGGAGTTTGGTACGGATAAATTTAAACATGTGATTTTTTTATTTAACTTTCTGGGCCTAGCCCAGTAGAGTCATATTTCCATAAAGAAATTAGGGATTCCTGGAATTTTGCTTTATTTGAGGTTGATAGGAGCCAAAATATTTGTCTTTTACCAGCTATGTTCTGATTGCAACACTGAATAGTGCCTTACTTCAAGAATAATCTCTAATTTCAGAAGAATTAGCGATGCAAAAAAAAAGTTTTATTTGCTCTTAGGATAAAAATTTCACCTTATTCACTTCATAATGTTTAGGCAGGTATCATGATAATTAAGGGAAAGCCAAGATGCATACTTAGACTATAAATAGTTCCATGAAAACTGTCCTTCATACCTTTAGATTGCAACTACTTACACACATTTTAAGCCATTCCACAACATAGTGATGTCTTGCTTTATATTAAAAGCAAAGCTTGCAGGGATAGACCCTGCCTTTAACAAACACTGATGGCTACCGAGAGAAGCAATCCATACTGGGGAATTACCTTCAGAAGGAACTTCCCAGCAAGGAGAAAAAACATTGAATTAAACACTAAATCAAAGATGAAATCAAACACAGCATGTGCATTAGAGAGAATATACATGCAATAACCTTGTAACAGTTGTAAAGCCCCATAATGTTTCCTATTGTTACTTGTGCAACCAAGCTTGCATGACTCATGTATTAGGCGTTGCCAGTCATGGACAATTGACTGACCATACCCATCCTGCTGTAATAAACACTCTCTGTTGTTCTCTACTAACACGTGGTTTCTTCATTTTCTTCTTCGCAGGGCATTAACCTCAGTTGCTATTCTGGTCCTCATGGTGCTTGATAAAGAAATGGCTCAAGTACAGAACTGGAATGAGACACATGACAGACAACAAAACGTGAGTAGGAACCTTTTATAAAATCACAGGCATGGGTTAAACATTGGTGATATTTGGGAAGACAGATTTGCCATGACCATCTAGCAGGACAGCATTTGGCATGAGCTGCCTTAGAGGGCAGAGAGAAGAGTTACTTATAAACTAAGAACTTAAACTTAGCTTCAGGCATGGACAGCCTGAAGCAGAATCAGCCTCAACTGCCAGCAGTACTATTCAGTGAAAAGAACATGTTGGATTTTTCCATTCAGCGTCTTTTTTTTTTTACCCCCTCCTTCTATGATGAGAGCTGGGAATCAACAGCCTAGCAATTCCATGCCATAAAGTGTTCAGACTGAGAAGAAATTGTAATTTTAAAATCCTCTGTGCCTTTGCGTCTTTCCTTGCTCATCCTGATTCTTTACAGGCTAATTTTTTGCTTCTTCTCCTTCCAAATAAAAGTGGAGAAGGATGGATTCTGGGCAAAAAAAAAACATTTGTGTGTTTACTTGGTTAAAAAAGAGGCACATGACAATGAAAAGAAGGTATTCTCTTTCTTTGAATTGAGATTAAAAAAGGCTCTTAGGCAAAAAGCCCTGCTGCCTGTTCACACAATTCCTGAGGAGTGGTTTTGACTGTAAGTGTAATGCATCCTTGATCAGATATCTTCATGGGCATCTCTCAGGCCGCATGCAGACCACCAGCACATACTTTGCCTGAGCTCAGCACTGCATGATGCCTGCCAGCTCTGATCCTTGGAGCCCCACATGTTCCATGGGGCAATCTGTCACTATGCTAGAAGCTGCCTTTGCAAGCTCACTTTCCATACAGAGAGCCAATCTGAGCTTGAGAGCAGGCTCTGGACTTATGTGTTTCCACTGAAGCCCATGGCACTTGCTCAAGCAGAACTCTTGCAATAGTGCACCATAACAAATTCATATTGGGATCCTGCTCTTACAATGCATGGAAGATCCTGTTGAAATCACTGCTTACATCTAATACTAATAAACTAAGCATTCTTGGCACCAAGGCCAAAAGGCATGTAGAAGCCCACATCCATGCTAACAATGTGCCCACAAGAAGGTAGGGACACGCAGATTGCCAGCTGGGATGGGGTCTGAAACAGTCCAGCTGCCAGACCTGCCTGGCAGCTGCTGGGGAGACCACTGTTTGAAACAGTCCCAGTTCAAGCCAGGGACCTCCTAACAGCTCACCAGTTCACAGACAAACACAGTGAGCTTAAACTAAATACTACAGACAGATGCATTAAATGTTTTGTGTATAAACACTAAAGGAGTATTTAGGCAGATAGATGAGCATACTGCCTAAGTTTGGGAAATATCCTATTTTGTAAAAAAGATAGGCCAGGATTGACAGAAAACATAGCTTGGCCCAGAATTGTTTAAAACCCGCTGCCTGTACATCTGCATTAGCTCAAACAGGACTTTCAGTTTTAGGCTGCTTGAAAGTTGATCCATGCCATGTTCGCTGCCCTGCCCTTCCTCCAGCAGATGTGATTTCACACTAAGCTTTTAGAGAATTAAAATGTAGAAACTCAGCCAAATGGGCATCAGCATCCATCAGATAAAAAGTTTGAATAAAAATTGCTGTAATTCAAATAAAAGTGTCTCTTAAGGTCAGAAAACACAAATATTAACTACAGGATATACAAACTAGTGATGAGAAATGTCCCACTGACTTCAAAAGCTGACCCCTGCTATTAAACACACCTCGTCAGCTGTACTTTGAATTGAGACTTTTTCTGTTCTAGCAAACACAAACTCAGAACAAAAAGAAGACCCTTAACTGAAATAGTTTAAGAAAAATGTCATTACCCAATTGTACTTCCATCATTAGACTAACTTTTGTTGCTGCTTGCAAGCGAGTAAGGCTGCAGGGGATTTCTTTTCATCGAGTGTTTTACTATTTTACCTTCCTTTCTTTACTTTGCTTTATTTTCTATTTCTTCCAGCAGGGGAAACTAACAAATGAGAAGAACATCTATTTCTGACACAAAAATTGGGAACGTAAACATAAAAGTCAGCATACATTTCCCTGTGGCTGAACTATTACCAGATGTATTGCATGGAACTATGCCTTTCATTTCAGTGATGGGTTACCTGCTTGAATTTAACAGACACAGCTGATGCCATGTTGGCAATCCAGTACTTCACTTTGGAACTGCTTGACACGGTGGTAGATATTATTATTATTATTATTTTGAAAATATATAGTTGTCTTCTCCTTTTCCTCCATTCTCTTTCAGCTCGCTTCAGATATTATACTTCCACTGGACCTCTCAGATACAGAAGCATCAGTTGAGAAAAAAACACCAGTACAGAGGTATACCGCCCTTCTGGGGATATGTTAGTGTGTGCTAGCATTTTAGTAAGCATCTCTGTTGTGTGGAGCAGTCAGTTCCCCTAGTTATGACGTCTCTTAGTGTCCTAAACCAAGGCAGATGGATAACTAGAAGAAACTTCCTGAAGGATTCCACTGGAGAGTTTTCTTCAAAAGCTAGGTCATGATTAAGAGATCATTTAAGTCATACAGTCATGGGAAAAGAAGGGCTGAGAGAGACTACCTAGACCTTCACTTGCCCCACTGTATGATCAGTTACAACCTTGTGGGTCCTATTGGTGTGGACCTTAAATGAGGCAGATATCACACTAGCCCCAGGCAACCAATTCTGAAGCTTGGGCTCTCCAGTTTTTCTTCATGTCTAACTTGAACCTGCCTTGCTGCAACTTGTCAGTTCTTGTCCCAGTCATTCAGTATGTGAGCTGGTCTCTTCTATGCAGAAACTTGAAGTATTCAATCATAACATCTCGCAAGTTCTCTCATCTTTGGTAAGCAATTAAAAATTTTCATTTTTCATCATATGTTATGTTTTAAACTATATTACACATTTAATCATTGCTTCTGTCATTTTTCAGGTCTTCTCTGACTTCAGAGTCAGAACTAGACCCTACACCCCAGCTGACATCTTACCAGAGTACTTTATATATCTTGTAGACTAGGCATCTCTTTATATGTCCCAGTGTGGAATTTATCTTCATTGTAAAAGAATGGTGCTGTGATTCCAAATATCTTCTTATTCATCTAGGATCATTAAAAACTGAAGATTTTCTTAGTTCAAGCATAAGTACTGGAACCAAACTTATTCATGTAGCTTTAATTTGACATTTTTTTCTTAGCATTTATGTAAGTAAGTAATAAATGACTTTTTTACAGATAGTCATGCAAGTTCTTTTCAACTAATTTGATAATCATAACAAAAGAGTAGCAAATAAAAGTATACCTATTGTTAAAGGAAGATTTTTTTTTTTTGTTTCTTGAAATGGTGCCTATAAACTAACCTTGTTTTGCTGCAACAATTCTTAATTATTCCTGCAATAAAAACTGTGTCTGGAAAAATTAAATACCATCAGAAAAGGACAAATATGTGCTAAACTGGTAAGTGATGTAACACATCAGGACAGTAGAAAGATTTGTAATGATCCATAACTCTATTGCTAAAACATAGTTATATATTGTAAAGTGTAAGTCCTCTCTTGTATAGCTTTATTTTGATAGAGGAGTACAGATGACTTCATTTCATTAAGCAAAGAAACGAGATTAAAATTATTTGTAAAACACTAAAAAAATTTTGACTGAATACTGCTGTGTTGTGTGTGTGTAAAATATTTCACACAAGAATGTGTTAGTGGTTGTACTTAGTAGGTACAAAATAGTCTGTTTCTTTTTATTTTAATTAATACTATATTTATAATCCTGTTTTATCTCACTTTGCAAATTCTTAGTCAAGAAAACAGGTTTACAGGTGAACCACATAAAACAGTGTAAAATGTATTTCTTTTAGGAATAGCTCTGAAGAGTAATGGCTTTCAGAGTGTAACCCTAATTCGTGGTTATTGTCCTGCAATTTTTCCATCATACCTCTTGGCATGTCCACAGCTCTGGATTCATGTTTTTCACTGTGTCATCTTTGATCTACCATGTTAATTGTTATGAGCTGTTGTAATTATTTTAAGAATTCATCAGATGATTAGTTTTAAATGAAAGAGGAAAAACTGCAGAAGACAACTTTCCGATAACTGTGTATCAGAACCAAATAAGACCTCATTTGTGAATCTTGCTTGGAATTTCATTTGAATACTTCTCATTTCTCTAGTCTGGGTGCAAGAGCGAAAGGAAAAGTCAAATGTGAACATACATGACGGCTGAAGTTCAGCACTAATGCAAGCATATGGAAGGCCAATGTCAATGAGTTTTCAGCAATTCTTTCAGCTCTGAAATGGTACCATTGGTATTCTTAAAATAATATTAAAATAATATTTAAATAAATAATTTCTAAGATAACCTATTCTTTTCCACCACCATTTCCACCAATTAAAGAAAATCATACTTGGATTCAATTTTACTTCTAACAAAACATTTACAACAAACGTCAAAGAAAATTGTTTTCTACAGATGTTGTCAGACTTTTTATTACGTTCTGGATGGTTGAAAGACGAGTAGCCTCCTGAATTGACAAAATGTCAATTGTTCTTAGACAAAATGTTCGGAGCTGCTTCCATTTGTTCTTTGTCTTTACTTCAAAACTACCCTCTCATAAACGGAGGACCATCTCAGGTAAGTGCATTTGTCGATGTGTATCAAAACCACCAAGGGAAGAGCACAAACTTACTGAAAGGCATGTGATGTCCCTACAGACATTCCCACTTTCAGTATCTATTTGGGACTTCAACCACAAAGTGGTGCTGTTGCAAAGCTAACGGTTAATGGGGAACTCCAACTCTACTTTTATAATGACCCACAGCATGCATTAAACTCAATAAATTTTTCATCCATTCACATACTCGCATGCCTATCTTCTCTATAAATATTCATGTTTTTAATATCAAAAGCAATTACAGTGGTATCTGTTAGTATGTAGTAAAAAATACACGTCTTCAAAGTATATAAAATGTTACATATTTTGAAGTGCCTAATTAATCAGATCAATGTATAATAATTATTCCAATTAAAATTCTCAGAATTATAAGATTACTTTCTACAGCACGCTTCAAGTAATATTTCAGATTCTTCAAGACAGAACAAAGACTTGTTCAAGTCAACAAATTTATTTGGCCATGTCAGAACTCCAGATCCAAGGGTTACATGTAAAATAAGGTGACCATTTGGGAGCTTTATTATTTCCTATCAAAAATTCAAAAACATGTTTAAAGTGTAAAAAAAAAAAAAATCCACTTGTGCTAAGGGTTATAATAAAAAAAAAAAAAATCACACCCAGAATAACAGATGAAGATGCAAAAATATCTAGGAAAAAAACCCAGCTTCAGAACAACAGAAAATTCTTTAGAGGAAACGTTGGAAAACTGCAAGGACCAAACATGTCTCCATTTTCTATAGCTGTGAAAACACCCTGTCTACAATGCTTTTTACAGTGCACACATATTTGGCAAGATTAAGGTGTCACATCTCAACTTACAAGGCGTCTGATTGCCCACAGACCCAGACACAAATTCAGGGCAAAACACCTTAACTTGTGCAAACTGCCTGGTTCTGATAGATTTGCTTCCCACCAGAGGCAGGCAGCCCCCTCTGCCTAGGACGTTTACTTGTAGCCTACTTATTTTCCTTCTTTTTTTGCTGGGCTAGCTGCAAATGCGAAGTTCCCGGTCTAGGGCTGCCTTCAGATGCTTAACCCTTTGCCTACCTCTGGGGGAGCACAGGAAAATTTTCTATTCCTCGTACTGTTTGTCTACTTCAGGACATTAAAAGCTGAGTCATATTTTAAGCATTTCTCAGGTCTGAGTACGTTGCCAGGGCTGAGGTGAACAGGATTTAAATCTGATTCCCTCCTCTTAGCTGAGAAAGCTCTATAAAGAATGGAAACTGTATTCAGCCAAATGGGGAAGTCAAAAGGCTCTAGAGTTATTCAAGCTTTGAATGTTTTTTTCATCGGAAAAGCAGCAAGTTTTAGTAGAAAATGCTTAGGAGGCAACAGTGGAAGATGACTCTTTCCTTCTGCATCAGGGCAGTTAGAGGAAATAAGTGACTCTGGCAGAATTAATGAGATAGAATTTGTAGAGTTCAGAGTTTCCCTAAATAGGATTATTTTATGGTTGAAAAAAAAGTTAAATAAAGGACAACCACAACAAGCAATGCCGACTGCCTTTCAATTCACAGTAGAAAATATTTCAATAAAGCTGTGACAACTATTTAGGTAGATTAAAATGTCTTAAAGAAGATGGTACAATGCTTTGACAGCATGAGAGGGCTAATGATTCTTACACTCTGAGGGGAAAAAGCAAAAAATCCTGAGTTAAATAACAAAATAAAATCTTCATGAGCTAGTAAAGGAAGTGTTCTGTAAGGAAACAATTTGATGACTCTTAAGATTTGAAGTGTTGTATCATATCTTACATGAGCGTGTTCTTATGGTTATGACTTGCTCGATTATGCTTGAATCAAACAGAAAAGAGGGATGACTTAAGCATGTAAATTTAGAGGGAGACTTAGAGGCATGCAGCTAAATTTATCAGCCATCTCTGTGAGCGATCACTCTAAATAAAAAGTTTGGAAACCAGTCACTGCTGGTTGCTGATGAACTTTCCATGTTTTTGGCACTCGCCATCCTTTACTTAATGGACTAATCTGCAAATCAAAATAGGAGGAATATCTTGACACAAATCCATTCTAAGATCTGTTCTTAACAGTGGATATTTCTCCCAACACTTATTTTTTGTGTCATGAAGGGTGACTTGGTTGACAGAAATGCTGACCAAATAAATAAATTTGTCTAAGATTTGGAAGTAATTTTAAAGTAATTTTTAAGCCAGAGGAGAGAGCAGAGGCTTATGGCATTCTAGTTCAGTGTCTCTATTTCACCTGTTTTACTTGTCCTATAATGACTTCTGAATATGGGTAAGAATAGCAACACATGCTGGCAGTTTGATCATAGGGCGTGCG
>WHYT01013221.1:23447-60466 GCA_009806455.1 Tetrax tetrax
TGTGTCCCAAATGTTGTTGCCTTTTGCATTGTGCCTCCTCCTTCCTCCACCCCTACTTGCCCTCCACCCCAAGCCTGCTTTCGTCCTCTCGTTCCTCTCTCCTCCTGCTCCGCACGCTGTTGTTCAGGTCCCTGGCAAGAAAACAGCAGAGGAGAAATATGAGGTGCTAAAGGAATCTGATTTAAGAGGCAAAAGCAAAGGAAACTCTTGGTTTTATTGTGAGAGGGAAACCAGCAACTTCAGATATAACAAAAGGGGTTGCAAATCTTGAGCGTGGATTACAAGAACCAGCCTCAGCACACATAGCATGCTTGCCCTCAGGGAAAGTTAGAGCCCATGACAAGCAAAGTCAAAATTCCCAATTTCTAGACCTCGCCTGCCTCAGGTAACTAACTTCGCTGGAGCTTTCTTTTTGTGTGTGTGTGTATGCCAGACACTGGAATCCCTATTCATGACCTTTGAATCGATCCCCATTCTCCTTAAACCCAAACACTAAATTCTCTGGGAGGAACAGGAGATCAAAGGATTCCCTGCGTGTCCGTGCCTAGGTGAAAAAATACACTGACTTTGTGCTGGGATGGCAGGAAAACTATTCTTACGCTGCAATTTCCAGCCTTTGGTGAGTGCCTTCTAGGAATGCAGCACACAACTAATCAACACAGACGCACATACAGAGAGCAAAATAGAAAGCTGTTTCTCATCTAAACAGCTGAAATGCAGCTTAAAGCATCAGTTACTGGCGAGTCCTTATGGAGACACAAAACTGCTATTCGCCAAGAGGGGAAAAAGTCCGTGAATGGTTTAGATGGTTTTATGATCAGTTCTTAATCCTTCATTAAAATAAACGGGAAAGCTCTGTGTTGGTCCTATCTCTTGAACTATAAATATGCAGTATCCGGAGAGATGGATATTTTGGATTGAATAGGGCTGCTATGTGCACATTCTCTTGTTCCTATATTGCAAAACCATTTATTTAGAGACGACTGTGTGTGTGTGAGGGGGGTTGCTTTCCCCCCTCCCCCCTATTAAAATAGACAGGGATGTGTGCTGTATGGTCCGGTCAATTGTTATGAGCTACAACCTTTCAGAAAGCTCTCTTTGCTCTTAGGCTCATGTGATTTGTTGCATGAGGAGTGCAAATGGTATGTAAAGTTTGCCTTTACATTGTGCCTTCAGGAAAATACCCAGACAAATAGGAGAGACGTTCTCAGGCACAGAAATACCTGATCTGTGCAAGCCTGTAAGTGGAGAAGTCATGCAAGAAACACGTATACATAAAATGCAAGCAAAAGGAAAATATAATAATAATAATAATAATAATAATAATAATAAAAAAGAAAAACTCGCTTTGTAGCAAGGCAGACAAAAGTAATAGAGAATGGAAGAGAATTTGACATGGTTCCAGCTGCTAGTAGTAAAAAGATTGGTCTTAGATACACGTGTCAGTACCAGGAGCTCTGTGTGTGAGCATGGCGGAAGGAAGGAAAACTAGACATGATTGCACGTGATGGACCTAAAATATGGGGAGAAGACGATGTACCAGCAGAGCCAGGGGGGAGTGCTTTGTGTACAAGGGTGCTATGTGTTGAGGTATGCAATATAGCAGGTTTAGGATTTTTTTTTTTGTTTTCTCAACGAAAGATGAACTGAATGGTACATGGAAAGATAGACATAAGGAGTTTGGAGGGAAAGTGTTATACACAGAAAATCAACTACTATGTGTTAAGTGTTGTGTATTGGGGTAATAAAGGCAGATCAGCCATACAAAGATGGTTAGCTTAAAAGGGGAACTGCTGCAGGTCAAGTGGTAAAAGAGGAGCTTTGTGGGTGGAAAAAAGTTTAGGAGCTCAGAAGGGGAAGTAACACTTGAGAGGGCTGGGAAAAGGTGCAGACTGGAGGCTGGGTGAGGATATGAAAGGGACATCCAAAGATGCTAGGGTCTGCCAGGGGGAGGCAGGGTATGGAGTGGGAGTGGAGGGAGAAAGGTGAAAGTACAGGGCACAAAGGATGTTCGGAGGAGGAAGAATAATGTGAACTATTGTCTATTTGGAGAAAGGTATGGAAAATAATCAGCTACATGATGCTTGTAGGGGGCGTGTAAAGGAGACACCTTTGATTCTGTCAAGAAATAGATACGAGGATGTATTTACGTGGAAGGTGTTAGAGTATGAAAGGGAAGGCTTGCATGGTGATGGAAACACATGCTGAGGAGAGGAATGCAGAGGAAAAAATTAGCAGGTTCAAGATAGGGCGTGGTGATGAGAAAAGGGTATAGGGACCCATAAAGGTATGTGAGAGGGTAGTTGCTCAGAGAAATTTCAGAGGAGATTGGAAGCGTGCTAGAGTAGTGCTATAGACATGTGCTGCCTGGTTGCAAGGGAGATGTGGAACTGAGGAAAAAGCCATGTGAAGGTGTTATGAGGAAATGAAAGATAATGGAAATAATGGGGACAGTGAACTGTGACAGGAATATAAAGGTGTGGCAGGTCTTGAGAAGCATTAGAATGGGGGAAAATGAGGAATGACGATGGAATTACGAGCTGCATTTTCTGTAAAGATGCCTGGGCAAAACGCAGCTTAGAGGAATTAAAGGGCAAGAGAGCACAGAGTGAGACAAAATCTACTTTTGTATCGCTTTGTAGGCAAACAGACAAAGTAGTGCAAAGGTGTAGGAGTGGCTTGGCCAGCAGAAACAGAGGATGCTTCCTTACTGAGCAGTTGGGATAACAAAGGGGAAGAACAGGCGATATGTTACAGGCAAAGCAGTTGGGGAAAATAACAGAAAGTAAGGAATAATGTGAGGGAAAGAGGAGAACACATGTGAAGGAAGTGAAGGAAGGAGGAGAACACATACACAAACAAAAAGGAGTGATTTACTGTTAAGAGAGACGTAACAAGCGTGCTTATATCTCTATGGTAGGTACTGGCTAAGTGAAACAGCAAGAGGGAACGGAACAAATGTGCTAGCAGAGAAATTACTAAAGATATAGAGGGGTGGGAGGAGAAGGAAGGAGAGGGATAACTGCCTGGAGGTCTGTATAAGCCACATGGCTCTACTAAAGTCAAAAGTAAAGTGTGAAGTGTGTGAGGAGGCAAGTGGAGTTAGGAGTTGTAGTGCACGAGGTGGAAGTGAATGGGAATGACAGTTCACGTTACGATGAGTGAGAAGCTTAGCACAGGCTGACACACGATGGTGTGCAAGCAACGAAAGTACCTGCCCATTTGTGCCTGCTTGTAAGGGCTGTGGAAGGCAAGGTGAAAAGAGTGAAAAGTTGTGCCTGATAAGACAGATTTGTGCACACAGCATACTCTAAGTAAATGAGGGAAGTACAGGTAAGGATTGCAGACCTGGGTGTGGGGCCTGGGCAAAGGAAAACAGATTATGGGGGAGGGAAGAGTGATGAGGAGTGGGAAAAAGTTTATGACAGTTTAAGCCCTCTGTAGCTGTCAGCCTCTTGGTTTAAGGGAGGTTGTCTAAGCGTGTAAGAGGCCGTGCATGCATGCATAGCAG
Organism: Tetrax tetrax; assembly: GCA_009806455.1. Lineage (NCBI taxonomy): Eukaryota > Metazoa > Chordata > Aves > Otidiformes > Otididae > Tetrax > Tetrax tetrax. The sequence continues at coordinate 26,959 of WHYT01013221.1, forward strand.
CATGAGAGCAGGTTGGGAGTTACATACAAGGGGAGAGCAAGTAGGAGGCACAGGTAAATTCATGTAGTCAGTGATGATAGGCGCATGGATATATGAGATGCTGGTTTTATCTGCGGGTCAGGGACAGATGTGTTCAATGACCGTTGTGCGTACATGACTGGCAGAGTTGCAGAGGAAGGCACATGACAAGAATGATCCAGCCGATCTGCAGGAAGAAGCTGAAATCAGTGAGGGGCATGTAAGAGTACCGGCTTGCTGTAAGGGATGTGTATCTGCCTGGAAGTTACACACACACCCCCAGGAAGCCATGCTGGCGTGTAAGATGGCTATCAGAAGCCAACTGGAGAATCTTGTATCCGCTGCGTTCATGGCACAACTCTCTGTGTCGAAATAACTTATGTAAGACACACAACAAAGGCAAGTTTCGTGAGTACTAAGAAGAAATGTTCACATTGTGAAGGAGGGTAGGAAAGATGACTAACTGAGAAAATGGTTTGGTGTGTGGGTAGCGATAGGACCAAACGTGTGCTAGATGTGCTTGCCTTCTGCATGACATGCATAGCAGAGAGACTCTCCTTTAGAGATTTTACAGGCTTTTTCTAAAGAAGTAGTGAATAATCCTGAGAAGATCCCAGGATGTCTACCTAAAATATTTACATCAGCTTAATTTTGAGGCGTATCAATGCACCTTATTTTTATGCCTTAAAACTTCAGTATGCTGCTGGCACAAAATGGCAGAGAGAGTTCTCTAGGACCAGTTAAAAGGGCAGCTGGGTAGTTAAGAGGGCTGTTGGATGAACAACCATTGACTTGAAGTACACATAGGGAGTGCAGATGTCAGTCAAAGGAAACAAGAAAATACTAGCTTTCTCCATGACTTAAAGCAGTACTGGAGTAACGCGCAGCTGATTGAAGGTTGATAACAGGATACATCTTGGGCATGAGTGAGAAACACTAAGAACATCTTTCCCTTCAAAACAATCACATGTATTGACAAAATCTGTTCTTCAGATCTGCTCTATGAACATCTTCAAATTGTCTGGTTTGCTTAGGACTTCGATATCTTCTTAAGCACTGTCCTCCACTGGGTAGGAAAAGCCTCATTTCCACCCATAGCTGATTAGAAGATTGTGAGTAATCCTGACAGACTTCCACAGGGAGACAACAGTCTGATCACACCAAATTGCTAAGCTTGAAGGCTGAAGTCCCTGGGCCCAGACCTTACATAGCATCAGTCGTATGAAAGTTCATGGATACCTTTCTGGTTCATTCCAGTGATCAATTCCTGCCAAAAAAATTATAAAATAGGTAGCCTGTAAAATACTTAGCTTAATATGGAGTTAGTGTTTGTGCAGCAATGGGCTGTGTTGGGAACCTGTTGTCCTACTTTATGCACTGGTTTCCCACTGCAGAGTCCAGTTCAAGCTCTTCAGCTTGATAATTTTCCCTGGTGGTACTTGGAGCTGGTTGTATTCAGTGGAAAGCCCCTTTCTCCTCTGGTGGCAGTGAGCTTCCCTGGCAGGGGTGAGGACAGTGAAGCAGTTGCCCATGACGGGAAGATACGTGACTGCAGCCAACAGTCCTGGTCACTGGGATTCAGCTGGGCTGAAACCATAGACTACAGCCTGCTCAGCCCACTGCCACCAGCACAGCCCAGGGTAATGCCCTGGCCTCTGACCGCTCCACTTCTTCCCCACGTAACCACTGAGAAAATAAAAAGCAAACGGCGGCATCAACCTGCCAGCTGTCCAGGAAAAGAGAAAGGGATTGATGGGTACAATTAGTGCTGGACTGTTGTGGGAAAGGGATCAAAGCATGAGCAACCAAGCTGTGTTTGAGTGCTAAGAACATGGGATATTTGTGCCTGCCTGGACTCCTTTGTAGCCAAGACACAGCTAAAGAAATATGTTTGCAAGGACTGGAACATCTGACTGTCCCTGCAGAAACTTGCTGGTGCGGTGCCATGTGTGTGTCTCCTCACGGTGACTAGGAGCGGACAATGGAAAGAAGCAGTGTGTGGGTAGGGATGACAGAGGTGGATGGCAGCTGTTTCTGTGTGGAAGACAGCCATCTCTCTTTGTACATCTGTCAGTGGGGGATGTGGGGATAAGTTACTTTCTGAGGGGACAGATGGGATGTGTGTGAAGAGAGAAATGGTAAGAGTGGATATGGAGTAGTTTCAAGGTTGTGAAATGAGAGCTAGAGGGAACATACACAGCTATGTTCCTGATTGTATCATGAGCCTTAAATCCATAGGGGAAGGAGACTCCTCTGCAGAAAGTCTCAAGGAAGATTATACTTCTTGAGAAATTAAAAGAAAAACACACCCAAGCATCCAGTTCAGTTAAGACTCTCCTTCTCTCTTTCACATGGTATGAGCATCTTACTGCATGAGCAAGCTAAGCAAGGTAGCCATCTCCTTCAGGGCAGTAAGCATTTGGACAGATCAGAACAAGACCGTACACTCCTCCCTCTCTTATCTTTCTCTACCTCTCTCTCCTCTCCACCTCTTTACACATAGGCAAAAGGGTCTTTCCATTTTGACTTCTAAGGTTGTGTTTGAAATTTCCCTTTCCAGAAATGTGTAATGAAGATATGTGTGAATGAGGACACTGGTGTGTTGGGGAAGGTTGTGTGTCTGTTCATGTTGAAACAAATTTCACTGGCAGTCATCTGGAGCTCAGAGAAGTAACGTGTTGGTTGCACTTCAATGCACATGGAAAGGATAATAGGCAATTCCATATTTCCGTCAGGCAGCGCTGGGAAACTGGCGGGCATGACTCACTGCCACTCTGCTTGTACTTTCCAGGGAGTCACTGCCTGCCTAGTTGTGTAAATATAGTCTGCAGAACAAGCTCCATTTGTGTTATCTATTACAAACCTGTACCAGAGGTGATGAAAGCATTCTTGAGGGACTGCATCCTACAGGGTAAGATTTGCAGCAGTCCTCCAGCATTTTCTGTGCTTCAGCTGTGCGTGTTGCCTGCAGCAATAAATGTGCTGCTTCTCAGTTGCTCTTTCACACCTTCTAGCAACAAATTTCTTTATTTTGGGTTTGTCTCTGTTATAGATTTTACATATTTTATCTTACATTAGTTGAGTTCGCACATGAGAAGATGTTAATCTAGTTAACTCAGAAACATACATTTCTAGGCTATGCCCTACAAAAATTCACCCACAATTTGCTGGAAGTCTAAATCAATATCTTCAGAGGTAACTGGCAGTTAACTGGAGAATTACAGAAGGAAGACATACATTGTACTCTACATGAATGTTTAAAGGCTCGTCTATACTCAGAAGTGAATTCAGGTTGTGAGTGTGAAATTTAAATCCAACAGCTGCTTCTGAATAGCTCTGTGGTTAGACAAGTTCTAAGATAGCATCCTTTCCTGTGACTTCTGCCTCAGCCAGGAGGTGGACAGGCACACTCACACGGCAAAAGCAGCTTTTGTCCCCTTGAGAGATGGGATTTGGATGGTATTTGGTTTCTGCTCCAAACCAAGATTAGATTTTATGGCTTTCGGCTATCAAACACAGACCTCATAAATCTGGTGGAGACATTTAACCAGTTTTCCCAGTATGCTGTATTTGAGGTAAACATGTAGTACCACTAAAGGCTGAGATCTGTGATAAGCTCGCTTTCAGAAATACTAAATGATAATGATAAAACCCTTGACTTAGGGGAATAAAATAGATAATGTATAGCCAGGTGAGTGAAAAAAATTTTTCCTTAGCTGCAAAGGCCACAGTGAAAATATTTAAGAAATGCTTTGGAAGAATGTGGAATCATACGTCTGTGTCCTCTCTCTACCATTGTCCACACTTTCCTGCACACTCCTAGCATGTAAGCAGTATGTGCAAAACCAAACTGCAAGGTGACAGAAAATTCACCCTGCTCTGGATTAGGTAACAAAACTATGGTCATTAAGAGGGGCATGTCATTTCATGGGCTGGGGGTCTTTCCTGGATTTGTACATTTAAAAGTGAGAAAAAAATTACTCAGTTCATTGTCTTCAGCTCCTGTGATAAGTACAAGACCATTTCCTTTATTCATTTCTCAAACAATTTACACAGTCTTATTTTGCATGACTGACTTTCCAAAAGGATGGTGCAGATAACTCCATAATATTAAAAATCTTCCTGAAAGGATAGGTTTTCTTTGCTGTTTACAGATATTTGCATGTTCACCCACTTAGATCCCCCAACATCTTGAGCAACTTTCTTTCCTTGTTACTGTTTACTAAATATATTCTTCAAATACTTGACATGAGCTGTCCTTTATTTAACCACATTCTTTGTCTTACAGAATGTATATGCTTTTTTAAAAGGTTTTCCTTCTATTTTTTTAAATTATACTTTTTTTTCAGTTTTCTGACTTTCCTCAATTTCATCTACATTTTTGTGGCACTAGAACATTCAGGAATAAAGGTGATGTTCCAAAAACAGGAGACATCTTTCATCTCTTTCTCTGCCTTCTATAATTATACTGACTTTTTGCACTCTCTAGTTCTGTCTTCTTTTTATCTTTTCTGCTATAAAAGAACTTCTATGTAATAAATCCAGCACTAATTTATTGTTAAAATAATTTTCAATATTATTCCTTTCCAACTTCCTCCCTGACATTTAATATAGATGCTCTGAATTGATTTTCCCTAGACCTATTATCTTAGGCTTTTTCCCAGACTTATTATCTTAGGCTTTTCCCCTCTGAGTCTCTCATTTTCTTTCCATTTTCCTAACCACTTTTTGTCCTTCTATATAACATTTTTTTTCTATCCTTTCTATCTTTTCTATCCATTTGCAGCCCATTCCTTCTCCACTGTTCTGTTTTTCTGCAGCTTTACCCCTTAATGCCTTCAGACTGTTCAATGACACAAGTGAAAAGAGTGGTAGGTCACCAGATACTACCTCAGCCTTGATAGTGATCATTTACCAGCATTCTGTTTTATGGCTTGCATCCTGTTTTCAGGACAGATTTGTTTTGCAGAATAGATGGGGGACATGTATAAACTAAATGTACATATGTATGGGGATGATGCATAGAATCTGAATCACAGAATGATTTGGGTTGGAAGGGAACTTTAAAGGTCATCTAGTCCAACTCCCCTCCTGTAAAGAGGAGGGACATCTTCAACTAGACAAGGTTGCTCAGAGCCCAACCTGGCTTTTAATGTTTCCAAGGATGGGGCATCCACCACCACTCTGGGCAACCTCTTCCAGTGTTCTACCACCCTCACTGTAAAAAAAAAAATAAATTTCCTAGTGTCTAATCTGAATCTACCTCCCTCTATTTTAAAAACCATTACCCTTCATCCTATCATATGCGTATGCAAATTGAAGAGGACGGGTCAATATGTGACTGCACTATGAGAACATTGCATCTTATTTCTTTGTCCTCCTCTTTCTCGCCTTCCTAGCACTGTCCTTGCCCTACAATCGCACTTCGTTGCATTGAACACCTCATTTGCCCTCTTGGAATTTTTCTACAAGCTGGTACCTGACGCTGAGTAATAACTCCTTCTCCACCTCAGCTCTGCCACTCACACAGGTAGTATCTGTTCATGGGTCAGGCTCCCTCATGGTGCTTCCACCTTCTCCTTGCTGACCACCATCAACTCTACCCATTTGTCCTCTACCTTCAGTTCTCTCTTAAGCACTGATTTCTTTCGTAACAGAGAGAAAACATCTGACTTAGACTGGAAGCACTGAGATCTATTACTTTCGACAAAATAAACTTCTTTAAAAAAAATAAGGAAGATAAATTTTCATCTGACTACCTAGCAACTTCTTCAGACATATATAAAGTTGAAAGCAGCTGTAGTTGAAAACTCCTTGACATTAGTACCATTTAGTTTCAAAAACAGAGTTGACACTTTCAGTCCAATACTATGAGGATCTGAAAGTCCTGGAAACTAGAATTATTTTAAATATTCTCAACCATGTAAATAAGAATATGAATACTTATAGTTTACAAGTCTCTGTGTTAAAGAAGTGTCACCCTTTCTGCTCAGGCCTGTGTGGTGAGTTAGCACCATCTGCCAAACACATCCCTCAGTTCTTCTGAGTGGCACCTGCACATAAGGCAGCCTACATGAGGCAGGTTTTGGGTGCCAATACTTGACACTGTATCCTGGCCCGACTTTATTTATTACTACAAGTGCCACCTGAAAGTCAGCCCTGGAGAGGATCTGTACTGGTGGTATAGAGTGACTGGTACAGTTTGACTGCTTCTGTTAGCAGGTGTGATTTGCAGCAGACAATTTTAAGGAGTAAAACACTTTCAGAGAGATTGCAAATATCTCACCATAACAGAACACCTTTAGGAAGTATGTGCTTCCTCCTTAATAGGGTCTATATGTATTTAGAAAAAATGTTGAATTAGTTTATTAATATCAAAGCTACTCATTAAGCCATCTGGACAGAGACTGTTTTTCTGCCGAGAGGTTGTGTTTTCTGTATTCAAATTGTCTTTATAAGTTTGAAACACTCAAGAACAATGTTTAGCTTTTGTGTTGAAAGAATAACAGTTACAGCCTCTGAGAAAAGCAAAACAATCTAAATAGTACCAGCAGATGAGTTTGGGGGTTTTGTTTCAGTTTGGGGTTTTTTTTAACAAAACAAAACAAAAGCTTCATGGAGTTAAATCTTGCCCTGGGAAGCTAAGGCTGCTTTTCACATCTGCTAGGATAGGGGGTAGTCTGCCTTGGAAGGGTTTGCATTTTTGGGAAACATATATTTTTAAAGTCCAATTAAATATTCAGATTTTTCTTATTTTTCCTGTCTTTCCTCTACTAGGAAATATTCCTGCTCATTTTGTTGTTTTTTTTTTTTTTGTCATAGCTTGTTCTCATTTGCCTCATTCCTCTGTATGCTGGTGACTTTTCAGTATTTGCTGTCCTTTGAACCACCATTAAGCAAATCTGATTGGTTTATTTGTTCTTTGGTGAATTCATTTTTTTACCTTAATCCTTCTCTGTGTCTCTGGTTCAGATTGTGTCTTCACTGACTTAGCCTCTGATGACAGGCTTGACACCAGCACTTCTGCTGAGTTCAGTGCATTTAGTTCTGATTTACAAAAAAGCAGGAGTCCCCAGAGGAACAAATTCACCTGATTTCAGGCCAAATTCTGACCTCAGTTGCACCCAAGCAATCCTAATAGAGACTGTAACCAACCATTAAATTTGAGTCTTTGTGTGTGTTTGATTTTTTTTTTTAAACCATGGATGCACATCCAAAGCATTTTAGTACGTTGAATCACAGAAATCAGAGAGTGGAAGAGAACATTAGATGACTGGTATACTTGATTGGAAAAATTGTAGCAAATCCATTTCTTTGCTGGAATTTGCCAGTTCCTCTGAAACAAACCATTCCCCAGTTTGTTCTACTAAATCTTGACTAAGTCTCCCTGGACATTAAAGTTTAAAAAGCTGGTAGGCTTCCCCCTTGCTCAAACTTGTGTCTCATTGTTAACCCATCTGTTGGCTGCTAGAGACACTAACCATCCACAGACCAGGAAACTAGTACTTGCAGCTACAAGTCAAAGCCAGTGAAGTCTGTTGATCTGGAGCAACCCAGGGCATGATACTGTCCCCTCCAAGGGGACTCTGAAAGCTGCTGGGCTTGGGAGGTCAACTGGGATTCCTCAGAACTGGAGAATCAAAGCCAACAAAATCCATCTCCTCGTACAGTCTAATACCTCCTTGTGTGGTCTGTGGTCCTAAGATCCAGGCCAGCCAGATAGCATATTCTTCAAACCTCTGTCATGTCTAATTTTAAATTCATCAAATGACTGGGCTTCCATGACTCCATTTAAAATCTTCATACCATCTCATATCCAACTTGAGTGCCACCCATTGCTATAGTATTGAGTGCTTTTCCATGTAGCAATTGTTGGCAGCAACACAGTCCTAGGTGGCAGCAGGATGGCTGGCAAGAGATATTTCTATAGTAGAGATTTGGTTTCAATTTTATTTTTTCATTAGTTAACTTCTAGTGGTCATTTTTTATGATGTTATTCTATGAGTAAGAAGTGAAAATAAAGGGTATAATTGTTGAAAATAACTGAAATATTTTAATAAATAATCTGTTCTTGGAGAACAGCTCTTTTTCAAAAGAAAGGCTTAGCAGTGTTTCCCAAACTCCCAACTGAGGTATGTCTATAGCCTGGCAGCAATTTGGACAGAGATCCAGAAAGTAACTTTATACAAATTGGCATGCCTACACAATACAGCACCTTGCTCAAGGAGAGTCTCCTGATCCTCCAATTAGTAAAACTGCACCAGGATAACTAGCCTTATTTCTGCTGGAATGGCATTGCAAAGCTCTCCAGAAACAAATTGCCTAAAGACACTCTGTAAATTGATGTTAAGACATCCTCACATGTAAAGAGGCCAGGTGAAGTGGAAAGACAGCACTTCATGGGCCTGCGTCCTGCAGTGCCTGCAGCACAAGCAGAGGCTCTGCCACGCACAAGACAGGCACTTGCTCTGCCATGTCCCTCCAAACACACTGAGGCTCCTCTCAGGTATTCAGACTGTTTGGTGGAGCAAGTGAACTAAGCTACACTCTTTTTCCAGTTTCCTCAGGACAACATGCTCTTTTAGGATCACTGAAGTTAGAAATCTTCTTGGTCCTCAAAGGGAACCATGCCAAATCATTGATAAGAGAAAGATATGGACAGCTTCTTGGTATTTAAGATATTCAAATCTTGTGTGTGTACCACAAACCACCACTACACGTGTACCACAATCTTCCTTCAACCAGGTCCATACATTCAATTATTTTAATTTTTATTCATCAATATCTCTAAATACTTGTTTATTCTAATTGCTTTCTGGATTTTCTCCAGGTCAACCGGTATTTTTAGTAACACATGGGAACTTACAGACTACAAAGTAGCATCCAAAATGATTTCCTGGTTATTGGGCAGACTTCTATTGACGGATTTCAATTTGTTTTTTTTCTGTCTTTTCCCGTCCATCAGCTTCTATCATCCTCCCTCTGAACATTCTTAAATACTGTGTTGCTACCGCTGGAGATAACTAGCTTAACAAAGGCCTGAGTCTGACCCCACTTACATGGAAGAAGCCTAATGGACCCCCAGGGAATAAGTTCATCTTGATGCAGTGAAAATTTAGACCAGAGTCAAGACCTGATAACTCAATAGAGAAACTGTTGCAAATAACCAGGGAAATGAGAGTAGTTGTTTCTGCACAAAAAGTTTTATTAGTGTAGAAATAGTTTTACAAATGTGCACTAGGAAAATTTCACCTGAAATTCAGCTCTGATTTGTCTACTCCTCGATGGTATAAAATGTTATCACAAGTCTGATACCTCTCTTGTTTCATTGCTTGCTTGCTTGTTTTGTCTACTCTTTTTGCAACTATGTGCTGATGTGATGACTCCAGCTCTTTCAATTTTTGCATCCGTGAATTTCATCCAGATGAATTATCTCAGGCAAAACCTGGAAAATGAAATTCAGCATTATACCTTTGATCTGAGGCAAATAATCGTAGGTGCCATCACCAGCCTTCCAGAGGAACATGGTCCAGAATAAAGGACTTGAAAAGAATCTCAGAGATCCTTCTAAAAGCCATGAAATGTTTTAGTTATTTCAATTTTCCCTTCCTTTTTCTTACTGAAAAGGAACAGATGGGAACAGAAGTAAAGTCTGCCATCTGGAAAGACTGAAAGATTAGTATGAAAAGGGCCAGGTGTCAAGTTTGTTCAGCACCAGTCCATCTTTGCCAATTATCAACATCAAAACGTAGTCTTAACAAGGGTTAAATTATGCTAAAGGTAAATTATTTTGGAAAGCCATTTTTTCAGTATCATTTCGTAATCTAATTACTCAACTATATTGAAAACTACAGAGTTATGCACAGAAACACAAAGGAAATTCATTTGAAGTTTTCTCTCTTATGTCACAGGAAATTCTCTGCCTTGGCCTTTCCTACAGTACATTTAACACTGCAGTCTGGATTCCAGTTAGTTGCTTAGCCCTGTCATAATCTTTTAATATTATGGTAATTAGAATTTATTTATAGGTAATTTGGATCTTATTCTTATAACAATCTGAAATGGAAATATAGCATCTGTAAATTTTTTGAGTGGGAAATCAGAAGCCTAAAATCCATCATAGCTCTATTCAGTCTCTTGATGGCGTCTGATCCACTGACATTTCTGCTTTAGATATTTGAAATTATGTGTGTATATGTAATATATATATGTATTATCCACATAGATGTGTACATGTATAGATGTGCATTGACTGTACATAGAACAAGACTGAAGATGCCCTGCACCTTATTTGAGCAGATTTTTTTTTTTACATTATAATTATGAGAATTCACAATGTCTTTAGTTTAATCTTATGATTACATAAGCAGGTATTCTTGCTTTAAACTTTCCTCTGAAGGACACTTCTCCATACTAATGGTAATACAGACCCTCAAAATATATTTTTCCCCCAGAATACACAAATAAACAATCTGTGTCAACCCTGGACCATAGATCTAAGTTCTGGAAAATCACCACCATCGGTGATGTGAATTCAATTTTTTAAAGCTTTTTTTTTGTTTGTATTTTGATCTTCCTCCACTCCTTTGATGTAAACATATTGCATCTCTGTTTAACATTTTCCACTTGTGTGTACCTACTTACCTTAAAAAAAACAACAGTCTCTCTTAACTTAAATTTAAGGACAACCTTGGAATAAAACACCTTGGGCACAAAACTAAAATGTGTAAGTCAGAAAGTTTTAATTTGGATTCAAGGTAATGATACAGATAATATACGTAAAAAGCTATTCAACAGTTCCCACCAATACTACTTCTTCTCTTCAACTATGCAGAATGCATACACACCTGGAGCTTCTTGGTAGATACTCTCAGTTCTGTTTTGCCATCTTTTACAGAACAATTTTGCTCTTATTTGCAAAACAATTTTTTCCAAAAGCTAGAGTTGCATAAGCTGGTACTATTTTTTTCACGCATAATGCAATCCTTTATGCTTCTTTTACAAGTTGGCTCTGATTGCATTTTGTCAATTTTTGCATGTAGTCTTGAATTTTCTCCTATGTCTGCATATTCCTGTGGGTTTGTGGTTTGGTAGCCCTGTCAGCTGTGGCCTTCTCTTGCTTTCCCTCCAAAATATGCAATTTGTTTTGTTTCTGCTGTGCAGCCTGGCAATTTTTCATAGCTTTTTTTTTTTTTTTTTCAGTTATATATTAGGAGTTTGTGACTATTTTTTTTTCCAGTTTCATGCCTTTGTGTCCCATCACCATCTGAAGAGAAGATCCACAAGCTCCCCTGAAATTGCTTGTTTGATTGAAAAAAGTTTCAAATATGTTGTATAAAAAAGTTTTGTCCCATATCATGCTGATACCTTTAAAAATATTCTTCATTCTTTATCACAGTCTGGTAACTGCCTTGATCTTTGTCTTTTAATGCAATACTATTAAGCAAATATAGGGCCTCTCAACATAAAGAGATAAAAGATGTAATTATTGTTGCTCATGTTCTTTTTCAATAGTCTTCCTTATGTTTGTAAGGAGACAAATTCTTGCTTGACTCTTTTCTGCTTCACTTCAGGAAAGGTTAGGCTATTTGGAGACCTTTGACATCTCTATTTTCTCTCTCATCTTCTTCTTTCTGCTCTTGATACTCTACATATATTCTTCTTTTTCTCATTTTTCCTCCTGCTACAATGAACTGTGCCGTGATGATGGTTAGACAAAACTCAGACAGAAAAAGGAATTAAGGAAAAGGCATCTCCTCATCCCTCTCTCAGAAAGCCAGAAATGGAAACTAGCTTTTAATGGTTACAATCAATATTTTTGAAACTGTTTAAAGACACAGAAAAAAAAAAAGATGGCTGCAGGAGACTTCCAAACTTCATCTCTAGTAGTGCACTATATAAGCCTGCAGTCATGATTCACCACAACAGTTTGATCTGAGGGATGTTAATAAACCAGTTGTTGGAGATGTTATGCTTCAGGGGGCTCTGCCCAGAAAGAAAAACCACATTTGTGAGTAAAATTGCTGCAGTAGAATGTTGTACACAGATAATTGCTGCTTAATTTGTCACTGAGTTTAGGGAAAAAAAAATATGAAAAAAATAATAAAAATAGAGGGGATGGAAAATTCCTCCCTTTCACTGCTCTTGCATTGAAGAGTACTGTAGATTATATCAGCCATATCATTACTGTGTTATCTTACCATACTTAGAACACGCAGAGACAATCTTTTGGTGAAAACAGCAATGACTGGTCTAAATTAGTGTTTCCCTTATTATTGGCACTGCTAGAATCACTCCCCCTCTCCCTTACGTTAGGACTCTTTTGTGCTTTTTAAGAAAATCAGCCTCTTTCTGAGAGATTTAACTGTCTCTGGAATCGCCGATGTCATTTCAGTACAAAGTGAAAGAACAAAGCCAGAGAAAATGTCTGCCAATTTCGACCCTTAAAGGTTGCTTTCAGTTAAAATCAAAACAGGTAAAGGTAAGGTTATTGGAATTCTTTCTTTTTTTTTTTTGAGGGAAAATCTGTGAACTTTGTAATGAGATTAATGATTCATATCCACAGCACACTGCTGCAATATCACAATTTGTATCAGAAACCCTGAAAGTACAGTTTTGGGAATGAATGTAAAAAATGCCTCTTTCACAATTCCTCTCCAATGGAATGGGTGTTCCCAATTATGATTCTTTCTTTAACTCATTTGTAACTGCCTTTATCTCTCAACAGAACCAAATTTTAAAGAGAGTACCTCCTGCATTTATTACGGTGATTGCAATAGGGTTTTTTTTAGCAGACGTAGTTCCTACTGGTGACTTGCATCTTTGCTTCTCAGCTATTTCCACATTTCATTTATGTCCCTAACTTAATATTTCATCTAAGAATGCAAGCAGGTGAATGATTTTATGCATGCAGACACCTCCTCATCTAGAAGGGAAAGAGGCTTGCTCGGTTTGACACTCAGTGCTCCACTACAATATATATTTGAGAAGTGGGATTTGCAATTAAGAAAGCAAGATGCAAAATTTTGACTATGTCTCACTGATAGAACCAAAGAAACACCCTTTGCAAAATGATTCTAACAAATTATAGGAAAAGACACTTTTCAGGAGCACAGGCTTGATACTTCCAGCTGTCCTGAATTAAATTAGATTTAAATCTGTATTCTGAATAAATGACTTAGATGTTATTAAACAGCTTTCAAAACAGAAGTCATGTAGAACTTCATCAGGTGATGATTTAACTGTTTTGCCTTCCCATTTCATGAAAGACTTTTAGGAACTCTGACCCTTGCTTTTTTCTCTCCTAGATGTCATTGTTCATATAAATTTAGTATAAATATTATGCCTTCACTACAGAATTAGAATAATTTATCCACAATTAAAAATTGTGTCAACTTTTCTTTAAACTTGCTCTTGGCAATGTCTAATTTGTATAGAGTCAAAGTTCTTGTTCATGCAAAAAAACAAAAACAAAATCCCCCCAAACCAAACAATCAAATGCTTTATTGCAAAGCCTAAAATGTGAATTTGAAGCAAGCTATGAATTAACTAGCACAGCCACCTGCACATAATCTGGTTCTGGTATAAGAGGGTCTGGTTTTGAGTTTAACATAAATCATTTTTTAAGTAACAAAGACTTAACTTGAACAAGTTCTTCCTTGGCAGTTACATGAATGAAGACTAGTTTCTTATGAACTTGTGTCCTGTGCCTGTATCCTTCCCTCAGCTTCACTCCCTTTCATTCTGCAATACCTCAGCTTCCTCCTACTCTCCTGCAAGCACCTACACAATGTTTTATCTCTTTTCCATGTTCTCTGAGTATTAGCTTGGCAGGAGTCAGCATGTGCTTTAGCTATTGGAGGGTGCTGCCTATGCCTTTGCACTGCCTGAAAGCTCTTTGAGTGAGATGGTCACTAACCTGACTGTCCTCTACCAATTATCAGGAAACTTACAGGAACTTAGTATTTTTGAGAATTTTGCACCTTTAGTGGATTCGGTTAAAATAAACTTGCAAATTTAAAAAATACTGTGAGGAGTTAGTAGGCAATGTGATCGCGCAAAATTTTCCCTTAGTAAACCAGGCTAAAAAGACACAGTGGGAGCTCACAGGGGGAGTTGCAGGGTACAGCAATACCTATATTGTTAATGAATATTTTTGTTCCATTAAATATTTTTATGTCTATTCTGTGATCAAATACAATTTTTTACAATTATTTAGGACTGTCTCTAAGTCGGGAAATTCTGGAAAAGTGGCAATCTCTTCATTCTTCATTGTTTTCTGATGTTTACTTGCTCCAAAATAATTCAAAGATGGCTTTACCGTCTAGTTCTCAAACAGGGTCAATCTGTTCTCTTGTTTCTTTTTTTTTTGATTGTACATCACAGTGCTGGAAGCACAGACCAGACCAAAAGCCTCAGTGCTGACAGCCCAGCTCATATAGTTGTCTCATTTAGTGCCTTTGTAAACCCAATTAATTTATAGTGGTGCTGAGTATTGCTCTGGGTCCTGGTACTGGAAAATAAATTTACTTGTCTGACTTCCTGATTAGTACAGCTGCTTCAGAGGGATTGGCAGTCCCTGAGAGTTCATAATCATGATATCAGAGGAAAACTGTGACCAAAGCTTTCAAGCTCTTTCCCGCACAGGTAGGAACTGGTACTAGCACACAGCTATAAATTGGTAAGTTCCTTTTATCACATGATTGTAGCAGGCAGTGCATCTGAAAAATGCAACCCTTCTCCACTGGACGTGGGTATGCATTTTTTCCCAGCCGTATGCATCCTAAAGAAGAAGATACTATCCAAAACGCAGCACATTGGATCATATTATAGTGTGAGATCTGTCATAAGGACTTTATCTGTCAAACAAATGCCAGCTAAGTGTCCCATAAAACTGGATGAGAGTCTTCAAGTCATGGGCTGAGATAACAGTTGATAGACAGTTCTGTGTTCACCACAGAAGCAGCCCTGGATTCTTTAAAAATAACCAGACCAGTTTGTTTGTGCGTTTTTATATCTCTAAGTTCTACTCGTATCAGCTCACTGAGACAGTATTTTCATGTTGAACTCCTGAATTACAAATATTTTGGGGTGGGAATTTTTCATATCCACACACATGCATTCACATTCAAACCAGTTTGAATTAATGCTTTAAGGAAGATTTCATGAGCTGTAATTAGTAATGCATAGCTAGAACCTAACTACTTCATGTTTTAATACTCTTTCATTGACTCTTATTAGTAACGCATTGCTAAAACCTAGCACAGCCTTCTGTCATTCATTCACCCATTCATTCATTCATTCATTAAATCATTCATTCATTCATCCTTCTTTCGTTTACTCTTTGGGGTAGATTGCTTTCTTCTCCTCATACTTTTTGATTAATTTGTTATTTACTCAACTCTTGGAGTATAAGATGGTTCACTCAGCTGAACAGAATTTTTTTTAGTGATTTCAGTTGGAACAGACTTAATGTTTCAGGTATCAGTTGCAAGGTTCTCTTTGACTTCAATTTCTAAAGCTCCATGAGTATAATTTTTGTCAACTTATTGATAAGACCCTTCTTGCTTTTCAGGTGTAAAAATGTCATTTATATTGACCTGTGTAGTTTCAGGTTATAGGTGATGCATCTACTTTAACAAAAAAAAAAAAAAAAAAAAAAAAAGGCAAAAACCCAAAATCAACAATTTAAGAAGTATTGTCTGAGAGAACAGAAACATTTTTTTCTTGAACAGGAAAAAAAAATGCCTATCAAAATAATTTTGACAGTGTTCAGTATCTCTTTGTGCTTTGCTTTACATAATCCTTCCCTCAAGTTCATTTATTTTGAAAGGAATTTTGGACTTTGAGTCCACAGTGTTATTGCAAATTTGTAAAAATGAGGATCTGCATGGGAACTTCTTGAAAGTGGAGTGTCCGTTGGAGAGGATGGGACAAACTCATTCCATACATGAGTGATGTATCTAGCAGCACAGCATGACATTTGAGCAATATGCATACAGCCAAAGCAAGGCATAGGGCGAGCAGGGCCATCACTTCAGAGAGGCACCAAAAAGAGATGCGTGCTAGATCTGTTGCCTCTCTCCAAAAGGAGGGCCTACATATCTCTGGGGATGCAGGAGTCCTTGCTGGCAGCAGCTGGAAGGAGCCCAAAGAAGAGGGAAGGGAGGACGAAGGGTTGCCAAAACAGGCTCCAAAGTGTCTTGCTGTGACTCTGATCAAGTGCTTACAACAAACTGTCCAGGAATGAGTTCCAGCTCAAAAAATGCAGACACTTAGTGGAGGTTATTTGGCCTGCCTGCCTGAATAACAAACACATTGAGGTGGGGGCAGGGGTGTCATAATCCACTTAAAACCAGTTCTCAAAGGCTGAAGCTTACCCCTTACAAAGAGCCAGCAATGGGCACTTTCACCACATTGATCACACTTACTGTCTATTATTCGAAGAGCTTAGCCTAAGCCCAGCCTGCTTACCAGTCTTCTAACAGAACGAGCTTCAGATAGAAGGAAGAAAGGTATTTCATTAAATATATTCCTTTTTTTTTTTTTGACATATTCATTCAGTTCTCCACACCTTAATGTTCTGCATTGATCCAGGGCCATGTGTGGTGGTGCCAGCAGTATCCAAATTTGTTCAAGTACCTATTAAAAGTGGCTTATTATGCATAGTTTGGCAGTTCAATGTAGGTAGTCTGCCAAAATGAGACAGGGGCTTTATCAGAAGGAGACAGGAAATTCTCAAGCAAATTTGGGAGTTGAATTTTGAGTTAGGAGTGTTGACAGGCACAGATCCCTCTGTCTGGCAATTATCAATTCTCCCCCTTATAGCTGCAGAGCAAATCCAAGCATCTTCAGATTTTGTCTGGGCAGGAGGTGTGTTCAAGACTTGGTTCTCCATAGCCATTCTGGTTCTGCAGTTTCGGTTCTGACTTCGGTCCAAAAGTGCAAGGGTCATATTCCCATGCTCCAGAAATTTCAGAGAGGCATCTGTTGCTCATGAAAGATTTCCACCCAACATGTCAGAAATTTCAAAACATACCTGACAGGATTGTGACATTGTCAAATTAGAATATAAATTCAACTCTGGACTGCATTTAATCCAGACCAAAAACACTGCCTAGGAAGTATTAGAGGTGCTGCTGCAAGTCAGTAGGCTGTTTTCTCTCTCAGGTATCTATAGGGTTGTTTTGTCTTTTTCTCACCTGTGCATCACTTGGCTCTGCCAGGTAACTAAGAAGTTGTGATCAACTTTAGTTGTGAGGATATTAATGTCTTTGTGTTAGAATCTTGCTTCAGCACCAGACAATACATTCAGACACTAGAAGTATGATCGGACACAAGGTGAATGACAGTTTTTGTTGAAGTGGAAAACTTACTCGATTTTCCGCTAAATTATTCTGTCCCTATTGGCAGTTTGTTATTTCCACAGACTTGGCTCATAAATATTGGATGTCTGCCTAGCTGGGAAATTGCATTTCCATTTTCAACACCTGCTATGTGCTAGACTTGAATGAGAGGGCTAACTAGTCCTCTGCAAGGATGGGATACTTACAGTTGAATTTCTTACTCATTACCATTATTAAAAAGTAGTTAATGCTCATCTCAGTTTTATCTTTCCTGCAAGGTGACTTCAATTTGCTATTAATTTTGAAGTATGTTTGGGATTCTTACATGACTTTTGTTGTTCTTATGATGTGACCATGTAATCATGTCTCATGCAGACATATAAGATTCTATGCTCTTCCTTATAAACCCAGGCTATGATTTTCTTGGCCAATATCTCCCTCCACATCCCGTCTTTCAACAGTGTGTTTGTTAGTGGCTGTTCAGCAAGATGCAAGCATTTGCATATCAGGGCTCTGTATCTATAGAGGCTGCAGAGAATTCAGCAGATCTACTGAGGTGTTATGTAAACAGAGGACATTTTTGATAATTGTAATTATACACGGTTGCACACAGTTATTCATGGAAGCTCTGAAAATATTGTTATATATTTTCTTTATCAGATCTCAATGACTATTTTAGTAATACAGACACATTCTGGGCTAAACCTATTCTCTGTCAGGCTGGCAAACCTGGATTTCTGTCCTTACACAGTATGGGTACAGAATCAGTACGATATCTTTGACTTTTCTTACACAACGATGCATAAATATGTAAATGCTGAACTATTTCCCACCAGCCTTACCAAAGAACACTGAAGTGCAGTGTCCCCTTAGCGCTATTCACCATGGACATATCCTTCCCTGCCTCCTACTTACCTTTAGTCTAAATCTGACAACTGCAAGGGCAACACAGGAGCATTCCTTCACAGTCTCAGTAGCTTCATCTCGGTAAACAGATGAACACAGTCATGTATTAAATCATTAACATGGCAAATCAGTGCATATCTTGTAGCCTAATGCAGCCTAAGATGATGTTTTCATTTCCTATAGTTCAGGAAATCCAGTAAACTTAAACTGTTTTTTTTTTTTTTGGTTGATAGATTTTTTTTAGGATCATTTCTCTTTTGCTTCCCAGTGAGTTCAAGAAACAGATATTTATGCAGAATTTGAAATAACATATTGCAGCATCTCAGTGTAAGTTGTGTCATCTATTAACCACAAACTTGCAAGCACATTCTTATACATAAGACACACTTCTCTCTCCTCTTGCAGCACCCCTAGAGTTCTCAAAAAGAAAAAGATCCAGTCAAGAAAATCACAGACTCAGAAATGGACATGAAGAGATCATCATTCTCTTGTTCACAGACTCTTCCCTGTAAATAAATATCTATGTATCTCTCCTGTTCTCACTGGCCTCCAGGAATGAAAACTTGACATGTTTTCTAAGCAATCTGTTTCTGTCCTGTAGCATCCATAGCTGTTAGGACACCCTTCAGCCAAGCAGTACTGATCTTGCTCCATTGTCACAAAAAAGGGTCAAAAATCTGTTCTGGCAATTTGAGCTCATCCTTAATGGGGGAAATCTACATGGCAAGATCTGAAAAACATGAACTGTGACTTCTCTGATGTAAAATACCTTGTCATTTCTATATACATATGCCATCGAACCATAAAGCAAGAATATTAGATATGGGCTGCCCATTGCAATCTCACTGAGATTCTTTTTCATAGACAGCAAGGGACAAATTCAGTTTTTGGAATTTCTTAAGAGCCATTTGTGATGCCTGAAATATCGAAGGAAAGCTTGTCCTTACGAAAGACCTGTGCTCTTCTAGAGCACCATGCCTTATTGGAGGCTATGCAGAATTCCTTTGGGCATATGAGATGGAAATAGATGCTAGTGGGTGAGCACCTGAGTAAAGCCCTTAGCTCCCTGTGACAGTTACAAGCCAAATGGTCTTTACAAAACTGTCTCCTATGTTGAGAGGCTTCTGGAAATATCTACACTGATCATCATGTTTCCTTGGCTCGTATCTTATATTTTCCATCATGAAACAGTCACTTAGAAACACAGGTATAAGTGCAGGTCTTATAAGTACTGGCCCGTAGCCAGGTTATATTAGTAACAGAATTTGACTGGAAATAAAACTCAAGTTTGCTGAACAGGTAATTAATAACTTTTCTGCATCTTATGATGTCTTATTCTCAGTTGCAATGTTCAGCTTCATCCTCAGGCACACACTTCAGGTTCTTCTCCATTTCTTAATGTTCTGGTAGTGTTAGTATCAGCAGATCTGTGCAAAGCCTCACTGATAGTTCTCACAGTTGCACCATGTAGCCAAGACTCCTCATCCATATGGTACCACTGTGGAAAACAGAGGCACAGAGTTAAAATGACTGATGAGCACAATGGCAGGAGATTCCTCTACTTAATGGATTTGTTGCTACAGCCTTCGAGTCTGGGTTTAGCTTACAGCTGACAGTAGAATAAAGATGAAAATGCAATTTCCTGCCTCCTAGACTGAGTGAAATACACCTAGGAATGACAGATCTAGGAGAAAATACAATTGTTTGGAGTCCTTGAAACGGAGGCTAGGTGGCATATAGGTTTTGCTGTGGTGCTTTCCACAGGAATACATTTATCTGCTGTGTTCATTCCTTTGGACTATGCTAAAGGTTATCACTGTTCTAGCTTTTAGACTGGTTTCAAACATTTACACATTAATTTGCAGAGATATGACACTGAACTTTTCCTCGGAACGTTTGCATATTTACTGTCTTGCATGACATATGTATATATCATTACTGGATGTTGATAAGAACAAACGAGAAGGAAATATTTAACAGATGCAAACAAGCACTATACTTAGCACTTGATTTATAAGTTTAAAATGGAGTCCAAATGCTAGTGGTGGGAGCCTTGTAAACTGCATATGCACTATTATGTTCTGCATCACCACTTAAAAATGAAGAATTAAACATTACTTCCATTTACTTAGGCTACAATGAATATCTTCAGTGGTTTATGAATTACTGAGATGTGCTTTCATGCCAAACTGAAAGCAAAAAATAAAAACCCCAAACACCTACAAGAAAACTCAAGTCTCTCTACTTTACAAGACTTTTCGAGACAGAGACCAACATGTGCTTATGCCATCAGAGTGTAGTCTGGCCAAAGACAAGACAAAGCAAAGTATTGCATCATAGATGAAAGCAAAATAGTTCACTGGGAAAGTCCTTTTCAGGTCACTCCTGGAAGGCAAAGAAGGTTATCTCCATTTTCAGCCCTCCCCAAAATAATCACTTAGCAGCATTTCGCAAGGTCAGGTTAAGTGGTCTCAGTAGGAGATGGAACAAATGGAAACACATTCCCGTGCCAGACTTCCCTCTATGACAGCTAAAAATGGGATTTTTAATGCAGAATATCAGTGAAGGAGAGAAAAGAGAGTTTTCATATAAAAGGAAAGAATAAATAGAGAGAACATGCCTTCAGAGAAAACAAAGCAAAGAATAAGCAATTTTTTCTGTACCTTCTTAACCGGGACACGTTATGACCCATAGACCAATCCAAATGAAGTTAATGGAGAAATTCCTAAGGACTTTGGTGGACTTTGGAGTTATCCTGAACTTCTGGTGTTTCATGGGGAGGCTTCTGGCATGTGGGTAGGAGGGATTCAGTCCTATCCGCCTTATTCCAGAAATAAGGCAAGCAG
The DNA here is from genome assembly GCA_009806455.1 of Tetrax tetrax. NCBI lineage: Eukaryota > Metazoa > Chordata > Aves > Otidiformes > Otididae > Tetrax > Tetrax tetrax. Next base: position 48,074 of record WHYT01013221.1, read on the forward strand.
TTCATCACAAACCTATGGGCCCATGTCCTGCTTGTCCCATGGAAAAAACTAGGCAGGCTTTTGTGGTGGTGACAGGTTTTTTTCCTCTCTCAACTTCACAATGACTTTGAACTGAAAAGCAGGCATACAAAGCAAGACAACACTGTTGAGGCAAATAGAAATCAAGAGGTAGAAGAAGCTATGCTAGCTGGTGAAGTTATGGTGCTTGGGGAGACATGAAACATTGCTGAGATGGAGTGTTTACAGAAAAAATCCCACAGCTCATATTTGTATTATGTATTTATAAATTCCTGGAACTCGATTTTATAGGGTTTTTGATTAATGGCTGTACTGCAGTTCAGCTCCAAGCCTATTGAACTTACTGTACTGGAACCGAGAAAGACATACACTAGCCAAATATGAACACTACTACTGGACTGTGATTTAAACGTGGTTCATTGCTCAAAGGCATTGCTGTTGAGGCTCTGCTTATTGTACATGTAGAGCTCAAAGCTAAAGGAGGGCCTCTCAGAAGCCTTCTTAAAATCAGAGTCAGATATGTGTTTGTCTTGGATATCTCCATGGCAAAGACATGAAGAAAAATGAAAAATGCTGTGATTTCCTCATTCGTTTTACAATAAAGCGGGTGCAGCTCTTGTTGATGTACAGATTCTCCTAATTATGTATTTATGTCACTTCAGTCACAGTATCTTCCAGGAGCATGGCCAAATGCTCAATTTTCTTATGCTGGTGCCGTATGCCAAGTGTTCCCACACTGTGGTATTTGACATTAGTGCTGTTTCTCCCACACTTCAAATAAGACATCTGTGGTTATGGCTGGCAAATGCCAACTTAATTGTTGATTATCATAATAATATAGTAAAAGCAGTCTCATTCTGTTGAGGTGGGAGTCACTTCATTAAATAGAGTCCTTATGGCTAGTACAATTTGTAAGGTGAAACTTGATGCCTGTAATCTCTTAGTGTGCCAACTGGAGTCAAATGAAGGCAATGTAAAAAAAAAAAAAAACAAAAACCTGGATGAGCAATCTGAAGATTTGCCCACATTGAGGGAAATTTCTGTAATCCCTTGGGTTGTAGTCTTCCCAGACAATGCACACTTCAGTCATAAGATGGAATCACTTTAGAAGGTTCAAACTTTATTACATCCCACAGCTGGTATGTGAGAACAGGATCACTGGGATATTTCATTCACCCTCTTACAATCACTTCTCATGAAAAATAAAAGAGAAGATTGATAATCATTGTTGATAATCCAGATCTTTAGAAAACACAAGGAACCTTTGTACTCCCTTTGAAAATGTAGGAGTTAAGGCAAAAAAAAAAAACCTGTTTCATCTCACCTCTTTCTGAGTATAACATAAAGATGAAGCTGCATGTGAGATTTGGAAAATACTCAGACTCTCTGTTAAGAGAATAGCCTCTTCCATACACTGTGTAACAACAACAGAAAGCAACCCAATCCCCTATACAGAGAGTAAATCCTGGAAAACTGAATTTGCAAGTAAAAATTAATACTGAAGAATTGTTTCTAAGAAAGATTTTCTCCTCTAGTAGTTTGGTTTTGTGTTTTTAAAAACATGAAACAGTTGCAATGATGCTAGCTTACTAAATAGCTGCAGTCCAAAAAAAATGAAGGAGTATAGAGTTGCTGAAATTCATTTAATTACACTTCTGCAGCATAATGGGCTTGTCATGAAGACAATGCCTAGTCTGTTTTTAATAAAACTGTTACTAGTTGTTATGACTGCTTGCATTTGGATAAATATCCTTTATTGTTAAGTCTAAAATATTATACATGGGTAATTAGTATGATCTATTTATGGCAGCATGACTTTTTTTTTGTTTTGTTTGTACAGGGTTTCTTCAGTACTCATCTTCAATTAACTTGATTTTTACTTAGCTCTTCTTGTTTTCTTTGAGCTTTGCAAGGCATAGTGGCTGTCTTTTCTGACTCAGGGCACTATTTTGAAAAATAACTGTTTGGAGTCACTTGTGTGTTTCTTTTTACAGAAAACTTTGATTCGTGTCTGTTGAAGTCCTTGATTTCCAGATGGTTCAAATATAAAGCATCATTTTTCTTGCTGTGCCACACTGTCTCTTGCACTGTTCTGATGGTTCAGTCACAACTAATGGCTGTCAAGCAAAAGCGACTCTGATTTGTTATTTCAGAAGTCCCTGCTGAATGATTTCAGGGTGTGAAGTGGGTCAGCCACCAGTCAGACATGGCAGGAGACAGTCAAATTCCAATAGGAGTGACAGTCATAAAGTTGCCATTTTAGTGGGAGAATACTAGGGAAAAAAAAGTTACAGTCTGAGTAAGTTAACTCTGGGGGCAAAAAAGTGGCATTTTAAAGAGGGAAGGCAAAGACATCATGAGTGTGTTCATATATCTACAGACTGTCAAGGTTTTAGACTGAGTCACCTTTCCAGGCTTCTGAGGCTTTCAAAGTAGGGATGATGTGAGGTAGTGTGAGTGTATTTGAAAATACTAGAAGTTAAGAGTTGAGCCTAATGATTATGCAGAAGACCATTCACACTGGATATTTAACTTATTCACAAACTGGTGATTCTTGCCATCGTGGATGTAACCGTGTCTGGGAGTATCAGGGACCAAAGGGTGGAGGAGCCATGAGTGACCTCACACTTCAACTGGTATAGCTGTGAGTATCATGGATTTAGAAGATAAACTCTGGTCTCTAGTGTCTTGACAGATGGTATTACAGAAAATACGAAGGATTAGGGAATACCAGAAAGATCATGTATTTTTATCCTGACTTATTAAGTAATTTTGACTAAGTATTCCCAAAAGTTTCCCCAGTGTTTCTCACAGCTTTATCAGTCCAATTCCATCTCACCAAAAGGAGACAGACAGACTCCTACTCACTTCTTCTGGAGCTGGATTGGTCCTGAAACATGCTGCATACAGTATATGCAGCTATTTGCTCAGAAGCCAAAAAATAGCTAAAAGCATATTAACAAAGTGCATGGATGCTCATGAATTGGAATTCCTTTTCCATAAATCATATGCATTTTGTAGTTCATGTTTCTGGCTGTCAGATTATAAACCAATCACCGAAACAGAAGGCATAAAAGATTACGAAAGGCATAAAAGATTAAGATCACAATCTCTGATTATGTCACGTATCCTGTCTGAAAGGAGAACAAGGACAGCCTACCTTTGGGACCAGTGAAACTATGACCAATTAACACTATTCATACTTGTAATTCCTTGCTGCATGTCCATTTATTTTAGGGTGATACCATTTTTTCTTCACTAATATACTTTAACTCTAGTAACTAGAAGCCACTATTGTGCTTTTGTTTGTGAACTTAGTGTGAAAATTAGGGGACAGGGCTTTCTGAAACATATTGCAGTGATTCTATGCACTAACCAAGAAAAGTATTTGCTTTCTGCAGATCAAAATTATCAGCAGAAGGTAGTTGTACACAAACTTCATGTACTAAATCTCTTAGTGCTATGGTTTATCTTTGTAGGGAATATCATACCAGATTCTAGTTTTTATCAATTCTGCATTCCAGTAAAGCTGTTTCTGTGTCAGATAAGATAGTAGCAGGACTTGTCCAGATGGTAGATGCAGAGTGTAAAGACGGAGCACTCATCTCATTGATACTCTTCAAATATCTAAACTATTTAAAAATATTGAGTCATTTTTCAGTGGCCTTCAAAGGATAAGGGGTCTGAAGTTATTGTCACTTCCTAGAGTTTTACAGAGCTCTTCGGTAATCCATTCTGAGACCTGCAAAGTCACCAAAACACTTTGGGCAACTGAAGGAGTGAGCACCTTTAGACAAGTTTGAAAATCCTACCCATGATACTGGTCTTTCCTCTTTGTTTACAAAGGTGATGACTCACTGAAAGGAGTTGAACACGTTTATGCTCTTTCTTGAACTCACATTTCAACTAAGTCATCACTGTGAGGTTTCACTATGCGTAGGAGGTGCTGCGCCACAGAAAGCTTTGCTGATGTTGTGATCACCACAAACATTTTCTCACTGATAACAAAGAGGAGGCAATACACATTTTTTTCTAGTGCCCGCACTAGAGAATTAAGAAGATCATACTTTGATTTACATGGAATTGATTCTGCAGTGCCTTATGTAAAACCAAATAAGGATCTATGATCTATAAGTAGTGTCTGGATAAACTTTATTAGCAAAATCAGTGTCATGGTTTACATAAACAAGCCCAAATACATGGTCTACCATACCATGAGCAAAAACCACTGTTAGTATCTCTCTGGAGGTAGAGGGTGAGTAGGTTCACACCTTTCCTAAGCACTGTTCAAGCTACACACAGACCACTTGATCACTGTCTACATCAATCATGAGTCTACTAGGTCTGCATTTAGCAATATAATTTACAGCTATGTTCATGTAAACCTTTATTACAGATATACTGCAGCTAGGAAAATAGTGGCAAGCAATAACCTATCTTTCCCTAGGTTTTATTTTTAGGTTTTGTGACACAGATGAGTGAAATGCGGAGTTGAGACAAATCTCTAAATATATTTTTGCCCATACATGAATAAATACAGGGAGCCTTGAGTACAAGAGCCGCCTTCATCTCCCACAGCAGCTCCCACAACAAATATAGTCTCTCAGTTTTTGCAGTGTACTCAACAGTGTAATCGAGACAATGCTAATTAGTACTATCATTCCCATTTCAGAGGTAGAAATGTAGCTTTAGAGAGCTGCATTCCTCTTTTACCTTAGAACCACTAAATGCACTTTAGCTACCCAAGGTGAAAACTACAATGAAGGCAAAACAAATAAAAGACTTCAACTGTGCTGCTAAGAGTCAACTTCAGCAAATACATCTCAGACTAAAATTAATATGTTTTGTTTCTACCGATATAATATTGTGGCAGCTACATGTTTATCAGTAATGCTACAGTATAAAAAAATGAAGTTAATTTTAGTAGCGTAAACAAATCCTTAATCGCTTTCCCAAACTTACAAAAGCAATTCCCAGGGGAGTTAGGAACTGAACACAGGTTAGTGACCTTAACCACCAGACACTCCTTTCTGACTAGTTGAACACTGAGAAGAAATCCTGCAAAATTTCTGGGAACTGTCAGCTTTCAGTTGGCCTTAGCAGTACTTGAAGTCATGAACATTCAGCATTTGGAAAGCCACAAATACAGTCTGCACAATGCTGAAGCCTAGTTCTGACAAGACCGTAGATCTTTGTAACATTTTTCTAAAACAGAAAAGCCAGATTTAAATTTCTTGTACATTATTCAGTTAGTTCTGGTAGATTTTTAATTATTACTGCTATTGCAGTAACATCTGGAGGTCTTCATCAGGATCTGGCCTCACTGCCCCAAGACTGTGTAAGACACAACTTTTCTGACTTATAGTGAATGAGACCCCGCAGACTTCGTCGTGTAAGGGGAGAGGAAGTGGGGACATGCTTCTGGCATCTCGGATTGGCGAGCAACCAAGATGCTCTGGGACTGTTCGATGGGCACATGTCCAGTCAGGAGAAGGGCCACAGCACTAGGCTGCAGCTGAAAATAAAATCTTCTTGTAAGGCTGCTTTCACACACAACCCCGTAAGGTGAAATATTCAGCTGCAACACAGGCACGTGACGTTTCTCCTGCTCTGTGACCTTAGTTAATCCAGCATGTAGGTTCACAGAGCAAAACAGAGGCCACAGCAGTGTTCGATAAAGACAGGAGGTTTGGTCTTCCCTGCTTGGAGTGATAGGCGCCTCACACTTAGTGCTCAAGGTCTAACAGAGCTCACGTACAGGCATGAAGTAAGATGTCAGTCTCCATCTCCCAAAGCTCAGAATCCAACAGAAAAGATTTAACATGTGGCTTAGGAAAACAAGGCAGGGGAGGGGAAAGGCTGACAAGAGAAGAGGGTATATTTATGTATGTAGCTGGGTGCATAATTCACAGATATTCCCTCAGGCAGTCTCTACCAGCAAACACAGAAGTAAGCTGTACTTGTAAATATGTATTTTTGCTTACTCAAACTGTAAACAGCGATGACAGCTGGGAGAAGAGCAAAGATGGCTAGGAGGATGGAGGGATTTTTTTTTAATTTCTTATGATGAAAAAATTTGTCAGTCTCAGAACTGGTGAAAAAGTGCACTGGCATCAAACCACAAAGCAATTCCTGCATGGCACATGCTGACAGTCAAGGTTTGGTGCTTTTTTTGTCTGAATGACATTGTTTCACGAAGCACTGGAACATTTTCAGTTAAGGGTCAGATCCTCACAGTGATGCAAACTAGAGTAATGACACTAGCCAGTGATTCTATACCACAGAGGATATGGGCATGTAGGCAAAATTCAGATGCCTGTATTGTCAGACAACTTCCCAGGCTTTTAAATACTTCTCTCTCACATTCTTTGGACAGTTTTGTAAGTTATTATGATTTCATTGTAATGACATTATCCTTCAGGTCATTGACTTGCTAGTATCTAGCAATCAGGTGAGATTCTCACTTTGTAACAACCACATACATCCCAATATTCCCTAATTCCTGAAAACATTTTGAATCAGAGAAGTCCAATCAATTAAATTCAAACCATGTGGAAGGAAAGCCTATTCACTTCAAACAATTAAACAATTTGTGTTTCTAAACATATTTTCTGTTTGTTTATTTCTTTTAAAGTTCAAGTCAAGCAAGCTGTTTTGATCTGTTGAACCCAAAATATTTTCAGATGGTCAACTTGTAAATTTTTTGACATTGACTCATATTTTTGCCTGCCAAATTAATGACTTTTAACTCTTTGATATTGTCTCAGCTTTTGCAATTCCTCTCCTCAATTTTAATAGTATTTCAAATTCCATTTTGTTTCATCTTTGTAACTAAAACACACTCCAGTGATCTGAAGGATTTCTGACCTTCTGCAATCCCAAGATTTAGCTTTAAGAAGCTACCACTTGCTTCGTTTACTTGTTCTTTGTGTTTAATCTTGTTTCCTTCTCTACGTACAATTCTACTCTATATAGGTTCCTACACTCTCCTCATCATCGATGTATGTAACTGCACTTTGATTTGATTGGTCTTTTTGAATTTTTCTTGTATTTAAAATTCATATTCTACTCTTTTTTTTTTTACATTAAAGAAGTAAGCTTGTGCACTTGCAGTGCAGTAAGCTTGTTTCTGGGCTTAAACAGGCTGACAGGGTCCTGCAGTCTATACAGAAAAGTTAACATTGCAGTAGACATTTCTATTGAGTGTGAAGAGAGGATTTCTCAGCCGTTCATGAAGGGATTTGACTCAAATGTTCTACAGAAACAAATCAAGATAATGATATAGAACAGAAGCACCCACAAACCAATTTGTGCAGGGTCTGATTATTATACAATTCAAGTTGGAATGAAAGTACTAAATCAAAGTACAGAGTCTCCATACCATGGCATACTGGGTCCAAAACTGAGATCTTGTCCCAAACTTTGGCATCTTGATCTTTATTTATGCAGAGTTCATGTGCACTCAAATGCAAGATGTCCACTGTTTCTGCACACTACAAAAGTGATTCATCTGAAACAATGTTTGAGGGGATGTCAGACTGCTGCTCTCTCACTACCAGAAAAATTCCAATACAAGTAGCCAAGATCCTAACATCAGTATCTTCTGTACAACTTAAATAACACCATCTCAACTTTTCAGAGATCTAAGTGACTGTTTGTCAGCCCAAGAACTGGAGTAGAGGTATAAACTTCAGTTGTTCTCTGCTAATTTGCTTCATTTTCTGCATTCAAAGCCTGGTCTCCTTAGCCCACCTGGGCTAAAGTTTTCAGGAACTTCTCCGGAGTCAGAAAGTATTTGCTTAACAACATTGGAAGAGAGGCTTATGTTTTGCAGCTCCTATCCCCTCTGGAAGTCGCTCTGCAGAGATGGCAAAGAGGAATGTTTTCTACCATTGTTCAGGACTTTTGGTGGAGTAGACATCTGGAGGAGTGTGGGCCATGCCAGAGAGAGTGAAATAACAGTTGTGTGCTACAGAGACCCAGAAGCTACAACAATGATAATGGGGCAAAGAACAGAAGTGTTTCTCCATGTCTTAGCAACACATAGCCCATCTCATCCAACTTCCAACAATCTCTGTAATACATCAGACTTAAGCAGTGAAACAGTCTGTGTGTCTGTTCATAAGTCCCTCCCAATAAGTTTTGAACTTGGCTGTTGTTGAGAGAGGATCTTAAGGTGTTTGGCTTTTATGAAGGTCATGGAAACAGGTGGTCAGAGAGAAAAGATAGGAGGGCTATGTTAGTGCTCCCACTGAGGAAGTCCAGTCAAGAGCAAGAAACTTCAGTACCAGACAATCCACACAGCATAAAAAGTTAAGAACATCTAAACTGCAGGAGTTTCAATTGCAGTTTGATGTTTTAGGAGACCAAAGAATCCAAGCACAAGACACTAAGCTACAGTAAACCAAACTTCATTATTGGTACTACTCAAGGAAGCGTAATACTGCAGTGTACCACTCATTTTAGCCATTGAGAGCTCAATGTGCAATATCCCAACAGGTCCAAATGTCGAAGCTGCTCTGGCTACTGCTTATGTCGGCTTATTTCAGTCCAACACTTAGTCACATCACAGGCCTTCTGTAGGCCTCTAGCAGGTTAGCTTGTCTCTTTGCCAGGCAATTTTTTTTACCTGCAAAACAGGAATTGGAGCAGAGTTAACTTTCATGGGCATATAATGAAAGTAAATGCTATAAGGATATCAAATCATAAGTTTTATAAAGTTAAGGAGAACAGAAGGGGTTGTCTAGAAACACAATTGGTTTGCACTAGTTTAATGGTATCCATTGCAGTGGAGTTTCCCCCATCTAAACGAGTGTTAGAGAAAGAGGCGAGGCACAGGGAAAGAGTCCACAGTGAGAATTTTTGAATTCGCTAGTGAACCAAATAGTCTGGACAATATTTAAGTGCATACATTTCTTACACAAAAGCCTGATGGGAAGACATAAAGAAAATAATGCTTGTGAAGATGCTAAATGCCATTTCTTTCCAAGGAAAAAAGTATCAAAGGGAGTATTTGCCCAGAAAGAAATTTATGTTGTATGCAAAGTATAGAAAAATACTTGGGAAGCCACTGTTAACAAAAAAAAAAAAAAAAAAAAGTCCTCTTTGACATCTACTCCAGAGAACAGCAACCAAGAAAAAAAGAAGATAATAAGCTTCTGTGTTGCATTACTTTAAAAATTCCCTTGAATGAAAGCAAGTGGTATAATAATGGACTGAGTCAGTGAGCACTGTTCAATTAGATGTAGAATTTAAGAGAGTTTATAATAGCAACATTATAAAGAAATACTTGGTTGGGCTTATTGTTATGGAAAGGGAAAAAAAGTTGTGGTGAGTTAAATGACATTTATAAAATAGGAGAGTCTGATCAAACTGATCCAGATTAGTCCTCCACAGCAGTAGGACCTTAAAATTAAGTCACAGGGATGAAAGCAGAATTTAGTCTAAACTATTTCATACAAAGGCTATGTGACATATGGAACATGTTACTCTAAAGAGTAACTAAAGGAAGGAGCATGAATGTTTTCAAGAAAGAAAACTACAGGGAACTGCATAAGGAAATTTCCAACCGTGGAAGCTTCAAAAGAAATACAATTCCTATTTATTTATGTATTTATTTAAGGTAGTCCACCATTATCTGCATTCTGAAATGAAATTATGACAAGTAATATTTCTTCTTTCCCTTCCTAACTGTGGTGTTTGTGGGATTTAATTTGTTTTGTTTTCACAGAAGGGCTGTAATTTTTCCTTCACAAAACATAAAGTGTTAATGACCATGTATTTTATTTCAATACATAATAGTTTTAAATCATAATTCTTTGTATTCTTCTTTTTTTTTGCTTTCACTAGGAGTTTTATAAGCATGAAGATTTTTTAGTACAAAACGGGCACTTTACTTTTTTTTACATATCTGGAAAAACTTCACATCCTGAAAATGTTCTCATGGCTTAGTCTAGCTAGAATTAGCTACCACCAAGCAATCACCAGAGCAAGCCATGGGACAATTTGTGATAGTAGTGCTGGTCCTGTTCTGCTGTTCCATGAACAAGACTCAACATTCTTGCTAGGTATCTTAGATACTGTTTCCTGTATTACAAATTGGACTAAAGAGGTACAGTGCTTTTTTGATTACTATATATTGAACACCAGCCGGTAACGTAATGTTTTCAGACAGATGCAAGGACTAAATTAAGTAGAAAAAGAGAAAAGCTGTAAACAGATCAAAACTGCAACCTGCCATGTGAACCCTTTCAGCCTGCAGGAGAAATCAGATTCCAATCACAGTTTCAGAATAGCTAATTCACAGTGGTGCAGATTTACCTCACCTCACACAAAGCATACCATTTAGACAACTCAGCGGAGATAGGCAGGACGGATATTTGCCTTCAGTGTGCACACTGGAAAGGATTTAAAGTTAACCATCAGTGATGTGAGGATTTAAAATCCCTTAATACAGCTGTGGGGGTTTGGGACTGAAATTGAAGGAAAACATTGAAAATTAAGCCAGAAATTTAATTTCAAATCTTGAATGTAAGACCTTATTGTAGCATGAAAAATTCTCTTCCTTTAGAAACCAATAAAATAAAATTGAGAGACCTTTTTCTTTATACTATGAATAAAACTTTTCCACTGCCAAGAATTGCAGGTTAGGAAGGAGGCAATGAAATTACAATATATTTTTGTGGAATGGTACTTGCATTTTAAGGTATTTCTTTCATTAGAGTGCAGACAAACTTGCCTCCTTTCTTGGAGTAATGTTATTTTCTTCCCTGTACATAACTGTAGACCATCTAAACAAGCAAAATAGATGACTCAAAGTTTCACAGCATAGAGTCAGGTTTTCCCCAAATTTAAGGGAAAGGAAAGAATTTGGAGAAATAACAATCTTACTTTTAGCTTGTTCATAGAACACAGAAAATAGGACAAGAAGACAGTATGTTTTTACCACCTTATTTTTCAGAAATTTCCATATATTCTTTCCTTCACTTTTGTTAGAGATCTGATATGGAAAGATCTTCTAAACACAGAGTCACATTTTCTTCTAACTTGTGCCAATGTAAATCTGAAGTAGCACCACTCAAGTCAATAGTTATTTTAGGTCTAAACAAGCAACTTAATCAGAAGACATAATATTGTTTCTTAAATTCCTTAAATTTTTTTTTGAGTTATGTTGATTGTAAGCATTAACACCTGACCCATTCCCTACTGGATTTCCTCATAACAGATTACCAGTACTGACATTAGCTTAATAGAAAACTGAGCCAGTTCAGACACTGTGCCAGATTATGACCTCAGTTACATGCAACTCAGTCTAGAGTCGCCTGCTTTCTGTGTGACCAAAAGCAGAATTTGGCCTTGAGCTTTAAGACTTGCATATACACAATTGTCTCCAAACACAATACCATTTAATAATTTAAAATGGGAATAAATGTTCCTTGCAATTTTCCTTAATTTCTACCAGTCCCAAAATACGTGTCTTATCTTTTCTAAATAACTGTAGCACAGTATTTGGCTTGTAAATCCAAACTCTGCATGTGCACTTCAATGCTGTAGTCCAGATGGTCTGAATCCCTCAGTCTTGACCTGTCAGGTTCTCTTCTGTTTTCCACTCACCTGTATCTTAATCAAAGCTATACTGAAAGTTTGAAATCACAAACTGTAGCCCTGTATGTACACTAGCAAGAAAGAGGCCTTCATGACATGGTCAAGAAAGACCATTTCTGAGGCTTGATGGGCTTTCAGCCCAGAGATGAATGTTTAGGGTGCATCGGAGCATGGGACATAAAAAAGGTATGTTTGTGCTTTTGCTTTTTTTCTGGGAAAGCACAGGAGATATTTTCTGAGCATGTGCAGGCTTCCCATCAGCTCCAGCCACGGGAAAAATTGCCTTCCACTGGAAAATCCCTTTACTTCTGCTTGTAGCTCAGCAAAGCTATTTCTGTTCCCATTGTCAAAAAGGCCTGAGAACTTATTATTCCCTTTACAACCAGTTATCCCAAGATGTTGACTGACCTCTCATCTTTAGTAAAGAGTTTTCCCATATGTTTGCCTCCCAAAAGTTCCTAAGGACGTGATTACTTTGTTTTGTTTTTGCAGTGGGCTCCCGTCCACGTTCTGTCCACGTTTTCGAGTAACAGACTGAGATCAGGTTAGGAAGATTATGGTCTTCCACAGGTTTCAGTGAACGCGCTCCCCCATTTTCTAACCCTGGCAATATCCTGCATCATTTTAGCATGGGCCTTTAACTCTGAATCTGTACAGAATACACTTGCTCTGTTAAACTCACCACACATTGCCAGGGCCAGTACCTAGTCAGTTAGGAATATGAGAGAGGGAGGAGTGTCCCTCTCTGCCCCCCCCCCCCCCCCCCCCCCC
>WHYT01013221.1:60882-157028 GCA_009806455.1 Tetrax tetrax
TTTTTTTTTTTTTTTTCAGTGATTTCACTGTTTTCCTTACTTAATGAAAGAAAAAATAAGTTGGAAGGTATTAAAAAAGATGGAAAAAGAAATTTCAAGTTTCTAATCCAGAATAAAAAAAAAAAGAAACTCTTTTGTTTTCAAGGTAAAATCCATAAAAATAAGGGTCTTGGAATTTACAGCTTGAAACACTTTTCCTCTCGAGCTTCCTAACATCAGAAAAGCTAAACAATAGTGTTTTAAAAATCTCTCAATTTTTTTTTTTTCCTACAAAATGAGTTATCCAGTGGGAATGTAAAAACATGTCAGAACATCCTACATCACAGGGTCTCTAGAAGGTTTCTCTTTCATAGCCTAGCAGGAGAGGGGCAAAATTCTCATAATCAGAGAGGTATTTCCCTTTCTCCTCTTGCTACCAAGTTAGAAAAAAAACACCCTTGGCTTTTAAAAATAGAACCACGAGAACAATCTGTTATGAATATCAACCACTTCATCTTGACCCTTTCCATCACTTCCCTTGCTCTTTCCAGAAGGATACATCAAATTATAGTCATGTTTCTGATATATCCAGACGCCAGGCTTGAACCACCCAAGATTGTGGGGAGGTGAAAGAAGTGAGTTGCATCTGGAAGACTGCTCTCAACTATAATTATGGAGAGCTTAAGACCTCAAAGCATCTCTCTGAATGAAAATAAGAGGAACTGCAACTATTGCCTGACTTTAATACAAAACAATTAATCAGCCCTGTTTGAGCCAAAGTAGGTCCAGGTTGACTTGAAAGGTTAATGAATCTTCAAACTGTTTTTAAAAAACACTTAGATGGAGTTTCAGGGCTGCAACGAAACATGAAACCAGGCCTCTTTGGTGTGGCTTTGGGCTTGTTACAAACATCTTGCAGAGCTTGAAAACTGCTTTTGATAATCAGCCTAACTTCCCTTTCCTTAGTTTAATCCCATTTTTCCTGATTGCAGTCCTTTGCCTCACCCTAACGTAAATGTTCCCTTTCACCAATGCTTATGCTTTTCAGATCTTTGTACTGGATTTTCTGTTGTGCCATTTTCTGTTCTTTCAGCTCATAACAAAGGCTTGCACGTTCAAGGTAATTTCCTCAAAGGTCAGTTATACAACCTTTCTAGTCATTTTTGCTGCTTTTTCCTAATTTTCTTTTTGTATTACAATGCCTTCCAACTTTCAAGCAACTTTCTCCATTTTTCTGCTGTGCTACAAAAAGCTTCAATTCCTTCCTAGCTCAGCAGTGCAATGGAATTCCTCAGTATTTGCATTTATTAAATACTGTGCCTTTCCAAAGTTTTAGATCATTCCTGGGTCTGATCAGGTATTGCTCCTTTCTAAATTTCTTTCCCCCTCTGCATACCATTGCTCAATATCACTGTTCCTCCGGCATGTTGGCTTGTAGTTTCTACTTTGATTTTCATTTTGTAATTTTCTGCCAATATTTTATGTCTCCATCTCCCCAGTAGAGGTTATATTTCTCTTTACTCACTGCTGTTTGCATCCCCTCCAAATTCAGCTACAAATTTAACTTGTTTGCTGCTTGGCCCTGCCATGAAAAGATTAACTAACACATAAACAGTTTATCAGCTTAAATTATCCACTACCATGATTTAGTTCTGGTGCTTTCTATTCTTCTGTTTCAAATGACTTCTCAAAAAAAAAGAAAAAAAAAAGACAAGTGTAAAGCTCTGGACCAATCTTCTGTTCTTGTTTAGTACAAGTCTAGTGAAGTCATTGGAATTTATTGATTTAGCTAAGGATATGACCTTTAGATTTCTTGTTACTTTGGACAGTTTTCAGAGCTACACAGTGAATAATATGTAGAAATACTTTAGCTTTTGTGGAAATTGTTTACCCACTATGGCTTTAATTCTTTGTCGTGACTAAGATGCAGCTGACTGCTCATCTCAGATGGCACTGTTTTTATTTCCTTGCATGTCATGCTTGTTGTTGATCAGTCAAACTTCTGTACAGCATTAGAGTTCTCTGATCCAGGCAGCATAACATGAAAACCCCAACTTGCAGCAGAATACCTGTATGACCTTGCAAACATCATCTGACTTCTGTGTATTCCAATTTCTGCTCTTTAAAATAGGAACAACGACAGCCCTCCTACTTTGTTGGTATTAACCAAGATAAATACTTATGGAGTGCTCAAATATCAGTGACATGAGAGTGGTAAAAGAAAACAGAGGATGATTTGCACTGAGAATATTTATGGAAATATATTTGTTAAGATGCCTTATTACTCTCAAAACAGGCATCTCCCACGCAGCATGCAGGGCATCGTACTGCAATGATATTGTGCCTTGTGTGGAGAGAGGAAAACTTTACTTTTGCTCTCTTAGTAGGGCAACAACAGCCAGCTCTTTGAGGGAGAAAGCAAAGGATGCCAGGGTATATATAACTGGAGTAATAAAACCCCAACGCCATTCCACAGAGTTCCTTACTGTGCAGATGCAGAAAGTAATGAACAGTGGTCTTTGCAGGTTTCAGTAATGAACAGAGATTTTGACTTGAGCAAACTCTTTGAACAAAGAGAGAAATTAGGATCCCAGGTTCCCAAACCCTTGTTCTGACCTTCTCAATACACAGATTAATTAGTCAACTGGTTAATGCAAAACTATACCACGGCAGCTAGGGCAGAGACAGACAGGTGTATATATCATGTCACAAAAATGTGAAGAAAGGAATTTAAACAGAGAAAGACCTAGTTGTGACTGAGAAAAGCCTGCCTATTTCTGTAGTTTATTACAGACCTGGGGATGTAGCTAATACAGTTGATATTGTACCGGACATTATTAATAGTCGAGTACCTCGGCGGGATTGCTAGAGGATACTGGGGAGTGTCAAATACCTCCAGGGAGGTCTCGAGTGCCCTGAATTCCTGACGATGTCAGTGGCGGGGGAGGAAGGTGCAGGGCCAAAACCTAACAGAATTAACTTCACACAAGGTGTGAGAAGCAGCTGCTGTTCCAAGTAGTGAGGTAAGCACCAAGGAGCTACTCTGACCTTTCTCTTGGAAACGGGCAGGTATGTGTAAGGTGATCGCATTATGATGTCTGAAAATATATATTTGTGGAAAGATCAAATGTAGACACATATGCCTTTGCACTCAGCTGTATCTGAAATGAACTGATATTGCCGTGATTCTACACAGTGTGTTTAACTGCTCAGAAAACAGATTAGTCCTCGCATCAGATGTATTATCACAAAACTGTCCCTCGGAAAGATGTCACCAGTCAGAAAAATTTTCCTTAATGACTAGTAGGATCATGGTCACAATGGTAATCATAAATAGTAATGTAGATTGGTTCAAAGTGCAGATGAGTTTTTCATACTTGGTTGAACAGCTGTCTTGCTGTGCTTTGCTCAGCCAGTCATTTAAAGAGGAAAAGGAAATGTCAGTGACTCAGTAGGCTGAACTCCATTTCCATAAGAGATTATGTGTATAGTGTTCACTGGAGGCTACTGAGGCTCAGCACTCAGATGCGTCTTCTCTTTTGAAAATGGCCTTGCGTAATGCATGATTAAAAGCAACTGACCTGCTGCAGAGACTTAAGAAACTTTGATGGCCTCATCCTCAGATACGGTGTGTAGCTGCACTCCCCAGTCCATCTGCAAGAGGAATGCGTTAGTTTCAAATTCCTTTAACTTACAGTTTAGTTGGCCCCGAGGATGGGATGTTTAACACTTAAAGCTCCCATAACTCAGTCCCACTTGATTTTGTCTCTGAATTCTTCAGCTTCTTAGTGGGTCTGGCTCTTGTGAAAGCTTTAGCTTCAATCCATATGTGTTGAAATTTCCTTATCTTGAGAAGTGGAACTGTTCAGGAGGGTCATAGCATCTCTAGGGGCATTCAGCACTCTGCAGCAATCTACCATAATAAATCCTTATACAGGCACATGTTGCACAAAAAGTTGATTACTATCCTGAAATACAGTGCGAATTTTCGTGTGCAATTATTTCATACTCCTCCCATTTTTCTGAATATTCAGAATGCAGTGATATTTTTCTTGTTCGGTACCTTTTCACTGTCCCCCTAAGTAGACAGGATAAAGGCTGCATTTCTTCCCAGTATAGTTGTTAGGATGAGGGAATCAACAGGGCATTCTGCTACTCCTTGCTTTCTGTGAGTCTGTGAAAACTGGGCTTAGCAAACAATGAGAATAATTACACTGTCATCTTTGGCAAACACCTGAATAAGCTGTCAGCCACTACAAATGATCATTACTTGCTGGGTCTGAAGAACAAAAACTGCTCTTAAGTTTTTCAGAAAGCGACAAATTCTTCAAGCTGACTTACATAAATCATGTCAGGTATTACAATGCTAATTGTAAAATTCACCAGTCACTTTTCCTTCTATTTCAGTTCCTCTTAGCAATTACTTAAAAGTAAATACTTAGGCAGTATCTCACAATACTAGGATTTCATTATTTTCACAGAACATATTAAATGATACTTCACTCTGCAGCTGTGTAGACTGTTCAGAGACTGATCAAAATAAAGCAATACAGATTTTTTTTTTCATAATCACCGCAAACAAAACAAAACTCTCCAACACTATGTAAAGTGTTGCATTGGAAAAGAGTGGAAAGTGATTTGACAGTCTATTGGGGATTTATTTTATTGATGGAAGCAATAAGTAAGCTTATTTACTTTTCCTAAATTTAGACCTTCCCTGAGACACCTAGATTATACAGCATTAATACCCTGCTAACACCACCATGATAGGCGGGAGTACAAACCATTAAAATAGAGTAAAACGAAGCTACAGATGGAAGATAAACAACTTTGCAATGCATGAGCTTTTCTTTTCTATGATGTTTATTTTTACCCACTGTGACACAAATGTCAGCAATCTCTAGGTCAAACTCGTTCGGTGCAAATTAACATCTGGATATTCTGGTTTTCCTGCCATGCTGTGATGTGTGCTCCCACAAATCCTCTAGACCATTCGTAATGCATAATTGTCACTTAGTTCTACTCCTTGTTCCTTTAAGAATCTTCTTTGCTTCTGTTGCCATGTCTGCAGTCACTTTTGAATGCTGGGGTAGTGTCTCTGAATACGTGAGCACTGTCCAATCTGGAGAGACAGATATGTATTCCTACCTTGGTGTCCAGTGCTTTTCCAAATTGCACATAGCAGAGTGTTTTCTGACCACTTTTAAAGGCTGATTTGAGAGCCATATGCTTCCAGACCCTTTTCAATTACCTCTAGCAAGAGCTCAAAGCATCTAAGGTGCGTTCGAATATCTAGAAGGGCACACAAAATATCCCAGCACAAAAGTAGAGCTTGTTCAAAGCTTCTCAGTGGCTCAGGAAAAATAGCTTTCAGGAATATGTCAACAGCCCTTGCTGAACTCCTAATATGTGAAATAGAAAAGGAATTGTGTGATATAGGAGGAGAGAGACAGAAAATGGGATGTATATCTCAGCAGCAAGACGGTGTCAGGCTGCTAAAGCCTGCCCTAGGTAGCTGCCTGCTGTCTTCGTGGCACAGAAACAAAGTGAGATAAGTAATCTACCATTACTCCTATTAAGGAGTTCCCAGTCAAATTATGAGTTCATCATAACCAGATAGGTCAATGGATACTTTTTGATGTGAATCCAGAGAAAGTACTGGATCAGTTCTCCCAGATTCACACTATGTAAACTTTTCTAAAACCACGTGGCTTCTAGGACAGGTATGTGATAGATACTGCACAGTAAGAAGATTATAGTGGTTCAAATGGATGTGTCATTATATCCTATATATATGGAAGACTCATTTAACTCATATATCAGGCAGTAATCAAGTGGAAGCAGTCACTGATTATGGTCTTCTCTGTATCTAATAACACTACTTCAGCTGTTACTGGACAAGGGAGCACACTGCTGGCAAAGCTTGCCTATGCCTGTTTGGGGCTCAGACTTCAGACCTCAAATATAGTAATCTATTCTGTACTTCCCATAGGAGTGTAAATAGTATTGCGTCCGAGTCTAGGACCATTCATCACACTTACTTGACTGCAAACAGTCCACAAAGATGCCTAAAATTAACCTTTTCAGGGATTTACATATGGAAACTTCAAGAACTTTGAAGAACAACGAAAATATCTCACAGTGTGCAGCTAACTAGAAAAAATTTGGCTTGGCCAAAAACTGTCTTTATACCTGAAATGAATAATATGAATTTTAAGAATGTTTAATAAGATAGTATAAAAATTCAAGTGAAGGACTTGGAGGATTTTTATACCATTCTCCAAATGGTTGAAGAAGGAGCTATACTGCTTGTGCTGGAGTATCTTCTGCTAAGGTGTATACAAGTCTGTGCCCCAGAAGCCTGGAAGTTTGGTCAGTCTTCTCTTAGACGTGATATCTCTGTTGAAATCTTGCCTCTGAATGCACGTCTCCTCTATAGACAACTTACTCACTGGGCTATACTGAGTAAACACTTTTTCTGCTTTGTGAATTGCATTGTGTAACTTTTGAAGCATGTCCAGAAACATCATAATGATTTACTTTGAAAATAAACATTTAAATGTTTTACATTTCCTCTCCTTTTTATTGTTTTGACAATAAAAAAAAAAGGTACAAATTGCTAATTATCTTCAATTTATACAAGCACAGAATTTCATTTTGGGCAAAAAGTCATTTGGCAAAAGCAATATTGCTCAGCCATACAAACCAATACACTTTTAACGTGTCATACTCAAAATAGAGCCAAGGTAAAAACTCAGCTGTGGTTTCCCAGTAATGTCCATTTCTCCTGTGTAGAATAGTGCCCTAGGTGTATTCTAAGATACTAGACCTCATGGACAGCCTGACAATTTCGAGTCATGGACTGGAATTTCTCAACACACCACTTATAAACCTCCTAGGTGAACTGTCTTGGAGGAACTCCCTGAAAACTGTAATCTCACCGAGTGTTTGCATTTTCTTTCCGGATTTTGCACCTGGAAACATTTCAGAAAAACATAAAGATTAGTTCTGAAACATTTTTACTTTTGCAGCAAATAATTTGACAAGCACAAATGTGCAGAGCATTTGACGCTGTCCCACACAACATCCTTGTCTCTAAACTGGAGAGACATGGATTTGACAGATGGACCACTCAGTGAATAAGGAATTGGCTGGACGGTCGCACTCAAATAGTTGTGGTCAATGACTCAATGTCCAACTGGAGACTGGTGATAAGTGGTGTTCCTCAGTCAATTTTGGGGCCGGTGCTGTTTAACATCTTTGTCAGCAACATGGACAGTAGGAAAGGGTTGCAACCTCAGCAAGTCTGTCGACAACACCAAGTTTGTGGTGTGGTCAACATGCTGGAGGGAAGGGATGCCACCCAAAGGGAACTTGACAGGCTGGAGAGGTAGGTGCATGTGAACTTCATTAAGTTCAACAAGGCCAAGTGCAAGGTCCTGCACATGGGTCAGGGCAATCTCAAGCACAAACACAGGCTAGGTGGAGAATGGTTTGTGAGGAGCCCTGAGGAGAAGGACCTGGGGGTGTTGGTTGAGGAGAAGCTCAACATGAGCCAGTGATATGCCCCTCCAGCCCAGAAAGCCAACTGTGTCCTGAGCTGTATCAAAAGAAGCGTGGCCAATCTTTACTTGGGGGGGGGGGGGGGGGGGGGTGAGGCACAGGTTGCCCAAAGAAGTGATGGATGCCCCATCCCTGAAAGTGTTCAAGGCTAGGTTGTATGGGGCTTTGAGCGATCTGGTCTGATGAAAGATGCCCCTCTCCATGGCAGGGGGGTTGGAACTAGATGATCTTTAAGGTCCTTTCCAACCCATATCATTCTATGATTCTATGAAATCACAATACAGGTTAAATTTCACAAAAGTCACCCTTCCCACCAAATCCACAAGACATTTTACTTTAGGTTCAGAAAAATACTTTTAAACATTTTTTTCCATCAATGGCATTCCTCCATGGACAAGAAAAAGAGCTTACTTGAACTGCTGTAATTCAGAGGTTCTTAACTCTCTTTTTTTCTGTGCTGCATGACATTAAAGAGAGTCTGCAGGACTCCAGTCTTACTGTTCCCACCTCATCACCTGCTCCAACTTGTGTATTTTGCTAGTGCCACTTAGTTTTGAAACTAAGCAGACAAGTGATTACATGCAGCTGCATGTTGGCATGAATAATACTTTCAGCTTTTGAGCTGAGCGTTGCTCACCATCCTACTTGTGGACTTGTGTCTCATTCTACGTGTGGGTTAGTTCTTCTGAGTGCGGTAAGAAATCTGCTGAATGACATCAGTTTTATAATATTTTTACTGTTTTTAAAAGCAAATAATTTACTGAGGGAAGACCAAATTGCACAGGAAGAGATCTTTATATACAGCACGATCTGGGCTCTGACACCCATCTACATTAAGTCAGTATTTATTTAGGTATGACAGTAGTTGTATGGTAACTGAAAATCTTGGATTTTTTTTTTTCCAAAGCATAACATTGCTGCAAGCAACAGTCTAGATTTAGGTGAACTCACACTGTGACAAACTGAGAATGGAGAAAACACATTTCTTGTCCATAAAAGGACAGATCACACATCCACAGAGAGTAGCTCTGATTTTGCTGCAGTTCCAAACTATGAAGTGGGGACTCACTGTTGCTAAAGGGAGTCTTTCTTAGATTGGACAGAGGATTCTCCAGTAAAACTTTTTTCTTTTTTTTTTGTTTGGCTTCTTAAACAAAAAATAATTTGCCTTTTTAAAGAGAAAAATGGTGATTTTTTGAAGTGGAAAATTTTCTGTTCAAGAGGTCTGATATTGCTGAACTTTCTTCTGGGAAAAACACAGATTACTCGTAGTGTCACCACCAGGTCAAGGAAGGGGATCCTTCCCAGCATTCTGTGCTGGTGAAGCCACATCTGGAGTGCTAGATCCTGTTCTGGGCTCCCCAGTACAAGATAGGCATGGACATACAGGAGTGAGTCCACAAAGATGATTAAGGGACAACGCATCTGTCATATGAGGAGAGGCTGAAGGAGCTGGGGCTGTTCAACCTGGAGATGAGACGTCTCAGGGACATCTTATCGAAGTGTAGAAATACCTGTTGGGAGAGAGTAAAAGAGAGTATCCCACTCAAGGACAAGAGGCAATGGGCACAAAACTGAGATATGCTACAAAAATGTGAGATTTTTGTGTTGTTTTTTTTTTCTGCTGTGAGGGTGGTCAAATGCTGGAACAGGTTGCTTAGAGGGGTTGTGGAGTCTTCATCCATGGAGATATTCAAAACCAGACTGGGCACAGCCCTCTGCAAGCTGCTCTAGCTTGACCCAGCTTGACTAAGCAGTGAGATTGAATTAGATGATCTGAGGATCCTTCCAACTCCATCTGTTCTGTGTTCTGTAACTCTGTGCTTTCATCCCAGAGTGCTAGTGGTCTGATATGTGGTGGACATGGTTGCAGTGCAGGAGAATCAAGTTCAAGCCTGTTGAGTCATGAAGCAGTACTACAGCCAGAGCTTACCACCTGCTATGAGAGTGCTCTAACATGAGTTTAATATTTTCTCCTTCAATCCATTACTTGTGCAATATTTTTTTTTTTAAATAGGTGTGCTTCTAAGTGCATTATTTGCTGCCATGATTTAGAATTTTACATTGAAAATTACAGCATTCTGGCTTGTATCAGGAACAGTGTGGCCAGCAGGAGTAGGGAAGTGATCGTGCCCCTGTGCTTAGCGCTGGTGAGGCCGCACCTTGAATACTGTCTGCAGTACACCTCAGTACAAGAAGGATGTTGAGTTGCTGGAGTGTGTCCAGAGAAGGGCGACAAAGCTGGTAAGGGGTCTGAAGAACAAGTTTTATGAGGAGCGGCTGAGGGAACTGGGATTGTTTAGTCTGGAGAAGAGGAGGCTGAGGGGAGACCTCATTGCTCTCTACAACTACCTGAAAGGAGATTGTAGGGATGCCGGTGTCAGTGTCTTCTCCCAAATAACTTGTGATAGGACAAGAGGAAATGGCCTCAAGTTGTGACAAGGGAAGTTTAGATTGGATTTTAGGAAAAATTTCTCCATCTGTCCTTGAATATTTCTAATTAATGTCAGTTTTGTTCCACTTTATATAAATGTAATGAAGGAACTTCATTAAAAACAACAAAGAAACCATGCCCCAACCCTGCAAACAACCAATACAAAATGGTCTGTGGATCCATCTGAATTTCCCACTTGTATTACAGAAGCCTAACCACTGCTTTCTGAAGTTCAAATATAAGAAACCCCATTTTGCTGTTTGACTGGGTTCTTTTCCTTCAATAATACTTTCCCTTGTAGTACCAGAGAGAGAAAAAGAGAGACAGCTATTGAAACACTATATTTATTTCCCAGTATTTGATGATACTCTTAGGGTAAAGTTAAACACAAAGTCATTTGATAAGTAGGAATTTGAGGGATCCAAGAGATCTCAAAATACAAAACTTGACAATACCTAGACAAGTCAGAACTTCTTCATTTTACATAATTAGATAGTCTACTACTTTGCATAATCTCGCAATTTTTGAAACAAAACCACTCTGTAGAATAGGTTCTGTGAAAGTAACTTGGCCTCTCTGTGCCACCAAGACCTGGACATACTGTCAGAAGAGCCACCTACTTCTGTAGAGAAAGGACCTAATTGACATATATGCCACTATGCATAGAAAGAGGAAAAGTAAGGTAATCCTGAAAAGTGCATAAAACAGATGAAACACTGAAAAAAAAAAAAGTCAGAAAACAGTTACACTCATTATAAACAGTTGGACTCATTATAAAGTATGATGAAACGGTATGTCCAAAGAAACACATAGCCTATCTGTATCTACATAGTGCAGATGTTATAAAAACAAATCCAAATTTTCATGTTTACAGCCTCTAGTAAACTTCCCTATTTAATTTCTTTTTATGTTGACTTTCTGTTTCTTTGCAGATCTTACAGGTGAACAAGGTGATGACCATCTTGTTTTATGTGATATTTCTCGCTTATCTTCGTGGCATCCAGTCTACCAATATGGATCAAAGGAGTTTGCCAGAAGATTCAATAAATTCTCTTATTATTAAACTCATTCAGGCAGACATTTTGAAAAACAAGCTTTCTAAGCAGATGGTAGATATTAAGGAAAACTATCAAAACACACTGCAGAAAGCAGACACTCAGCAAGACATGGACGGAGATGAAAATGTGAAATCAGACTTCCAGCCAGTTATCTCAATGGATACAGACCTCTTAAGGCAGCAGAGACGCTACAACTCTCCGCGAGTCCTCTTGAGTGACAACACGCCACTGGAACCACCGCCGCTGTATCTCATGGAGGATTATATTGGAAATTCAGTGGTGGTGAACAGAACCTCTCGGCGAAAGAGGTACGCGGAGCACAAGAGCCACCGAGGGGAATATTCCGTTTGTGACAGTGAAAGTTTATGGGTCACGGACAAATCATCTGCGATCGACATTAGAGGACACCAGGTAACTGTTCTGGGAGAAATTAAAACAGGCAACTCTCCAGTTAAGCAATATTTTTATGAAACGAGGTGTAAAGAAGCCAAGCCTGTAAAAAACGGCTGCCGCGGCATTGATGACAAGCACTGGAACTCCCAATGCAAGACATCCCAAACTTACGTTAGAGCACTGACTTCAGAAAACAATAAACTGATAGGCTGGAGATGGATAAGAATAGACACCTCTTGCGTGTGTGCATTGTCAAGGAAAATAGGAAGAACATAAATCTGCATCTCTGTGCTATATAAATTATTACTTTAAATTATATGATATGCATGTAGCATATAAATGTTTATATTGTTTTATATATTATAAGTTGACCTTATTTATTAAACTTCAGCAAATCTACAGTATATAAGCTTTCTCTCTCAATAAACAAGAGCAAAGGGTGTGTGCCTCTGCTGTGAGCAACTCCGGGTTTTTTTTAGACTGTTTGTGACACTGCTTGTCAGCAGCATACCATAACCTTACTGTAAAATCTGTGTAAAATCAGTATTTTTCATTCAGTATTGTCAAGCCAGTGACTGTCGTTTAGTAAACTTGTTAAAAATCAGATCAATGTCAAGAGTTGTGTACATATTTATGTTCCCCACTCTATACATTCACTTTTAATTGGATACGTTATTGACTCCTCACCACCAAAAAAAAAAAAAGAACCAAAATACCTCTTGCAGCCTCCAGATGATGACAATGTTACAGGCATCAAGTAGGTATAAAATACAGTTTCTTTGTATTAGGTTGGTTTTGCCAGTGAAATTACCATTTTCCCTCTGTTAGCATGTCAAAATGACTGCTAGTAATCCAGCAGCTTTAATTTATGTTTTTGAAGCACATTTGTTTTGCAACTGTTTCTAATGCTGCCAATTCATCGTAGAAAAACTATGAAAAAAATCTAAAATACTTATAGCAGAAACTTACTGAAGCCAACAACCAGTCTAAATTAATCATTAATATAATACATAAAATATTATTTCTGCAGAATTTACTATTTATTGTGATCATCCTTTTCGTCCTCACACAAATCAATTATCTTTTGTTTGCATTGTGGCACCATTCCTCTCTGTCTGAGTTTTTAAAGTAGAAACAAAGCTGGTGGTGTCAACATTAAAAGAGCCCTTGGCTTGTAAATTTTAGTAAAGATAGATATGATATCCTGACGTGGCTGTCAAAGCCACACACCTGTACGAAGCTATGCTCCCCAGCAATCACAGAGGGAAAACTGTGTAGAACTGCTCAACAAACCTGGTACCTTTCATAGGCATGTGAAATAATAGATCTTTTTGAGCAGTATGGTGACTAAAATCCAGATAGTCTTTAGTTATAATGAAGTTCTTCAATTATACAGAGTTGTTTTTTAGGACAGACAAATGTACTAGCATATATATACCTCAGACACTTGTTTGTGTTGTCATGTAGCTCAACCTGGCACAGTAATAATTACACTACTTGAAGAGATGGTCTATTTTGCATTAGCTGTATAATGCCCTGGATGGGATCCCACTCCTGTAAAAGTAAATGAGAATCTTGTCATGGCTATCAAAAGAATTAAGATTGGACTGAGTATGTTATCTGTGTCTAGCTAGATCTTAACACACAGTCAGGGCTGAAAAATGCCAGCCATTCAAAAAGCATTACAGCTGTAGTGGTCTTAGATTTTTACACTACAGCTTTCACTGTTGTAATGTGTTCAGCATCACAAATGAAAATGAGATCAGAGCACTCAAATCCGAGATTGCAGGATGCCTTTCTTCATATATCTTTCACTATTGGAGAACCAATTTAAATGTGCAACAGGTTATCAAAGGCAGCAAATTGCGTGGTCCTCTCTAATCCCTTACAGGGAGTGTTACACATCTCCCTTACAGGGAGAACCGGAGAGGTCGCTCATGAGGCCAAGCATTGGAGTAGCAGTGCCTCTGAAAGTCAGGTTGGAGTGTGTAGCTATAATCCTGCAGGGGAGGCCATAAACAAAGGTTTTGCAAACCATCTCGGTTTTCAACATGAGGCCAGAGTATTTACCTTACAGGAAATATCATCACCTTGCAATACTAAATCCTAACTTTACTTCAAGCAATAATAAGTTCAGAGGTTCAATACCAAGGCAATCATTAAAAGGAAAGAGAGGATGTAATATAACAAGGAACTCGGTATCTGATAGATCTGACTATACATTTTCCAGTGTTCTCCTTCCTTGACAAATATTAAAAAAAAAAAAAAATCCTCAACAGAGTTTTTTCTAATTTTACTAATAGGAAAATTTAAGTTTCAGCTAAATTTTTCTGCTGGAGGGGACAAGTATATTTTTTCAGAGTCCTGCCCCACTGAAATTTTTTGCAACTTAAAAGTCTAATTTTACACCCTGAATTCCCAAATAAAGATAATTTTATGATGCTGTAAGTAATTGAGAGCAGATATTGCATGGATCCCTATCTTTAGAGATCTCCATGCTTTAGTATGCCAGATAGGTATATCTTCAGAAAAGAAGAGAACTGAAGAAGACTGACTTACCTTGGTTAAATGCCATTAATTGGAAAGTAGCTTGTTCCTACAGTGTGGATCCCATGCGTGTTTACATCACTGTAAATCCAGATTAATTCTATTGAAGATGGGTGAGAAAATGTAGATTTATAGCAATGAAAACAGCATCAGAGTTTATCCTAATGCCTTTATTTCTCCTCACTGAAAATAAAGGGAGGTTTATTCCTTGTAGGTTCAAAGAAAACAATTTATCATTTTGCACTGTAAATCCAGTAACAGGAACTGGTCTTTGACTCTTAACTTTATCAACACACCAAGTATTTTAGAAGGGGCCCGCAAAAATGTATCATAGTAAATACAACGCCTGTTGTCTGAAACACATTAAATGAGAAAGAAGCATGGTGCGTAAGGTTATTAGATTGGCTGCCTCTTTTCCCACCCCAGTATAACAATGAACGGAAGTGTTACCGTCTGGACCTGATCCAGTTTCCATTAAAGGAAATGGAAAAATTTTCACCTTCTCCAGTGGAAGCTGGATCAGGCCCCACCAAAGGAAAACCTGCAAATCTCAACCAGAGAACCGAGCAAGTGCACACATCAGTTACGCATTCTTGTAAATCCCGTGTACGCATAAGATGCTGTATAATTTTGTAACAAGTTTGTAAACAAAGCCTGTAATAAATTTGTTAAGGCCTAATTCTCTTTTCACTGTAGCCGGGGATGGTTTTATTGTCAACTTTGGTCATGGCACGATGAATTCAAAGTTCCTATCCAAATTTTGTATGTGTGTTAAGTAATTAAGCAAAATATTCAGCTTCCAATGCTAGTTTAATTTAAGTATTCTGAAAGTCACTCCCATTAGGCAGCTCAGATGCTCTGTCAATGTTGTTTTGCCAATAGATCATTATAAACACACATTTTATTTAGCTTTTCTCCCAAATGACTGAATGCTATTCTGAAATTGCCTGCCTGTGTCAAACTGTATTTTCTCCATTTTTTTCCCTAGTTTTTTTTACAGTCCATTTAGTAACAGTAAAAAATGCTCCACTGAGGTTTTGGAAAACCATCTGCATTTATTTTATCACCTTTGAACATGTGTTCAGGAATGAAGTCTGTGCTGCAAGTTTACTGCTACCAAGAGATTTGTGCGGCTGCACCAGGAAGAAACTTTGACTGGACTATACAAGAGTGTGTGCTCAAAACCACTCTGCTCATACTCTGTTATTTCGATGCTTTAGCAATCAGTGTCTTTCACTCAGCATTGTGTACTTGCAGACAATACCAAACAGGGAACAAGTCTGATTGGGAGTTCCAAAATTAAAAATTTAACGATAATGACCTGCTATTTCTGACCTTTCAGCAAACGCATTTGCGCAGTGAAGTAAAGCACATAACCATTCATTTCATTTAATAGAAACATTGTGGCAAAATCAATAGGATTCTGTGTTCTCCATGCTTGGTACGCGTATGTAATCCATCACGCATGCGGTGGGGGGACCGAGGGAGGAGAAGGAGGAGGAGGAGGAGGAGATGGAGAGGATAATAAGCACTACAGCTTATGAGAAGTAAAAGGCTGTGCTCCGGGTTGCAGCATTTTAAAGTGTGGATGGGTTGTTTTCTGAAATGCTCTGCCTGTATTTTGTTACAGCAGATGGCAGAATGATGAAGCAAGCACAGATGTGGTGTAAAAAGTCAAGCAATGTAAGGATAACAAAAACTTTCCTGGGAGATTCAGCCATTCACTACTGCTGTAGGTTTGTGCAGCTCTGTGCAGGTTATTGCAGAGCTCAGTTATGATGTTCCCAGTTAAATTATTTAACTAACTTCAGTGGCAAAAAAAAAAAAAAAATTTTTTTTTTTTCCCTGGAACTGGATTTTTTTTTCTTTAACTGTTATGTGCTTTGATACCTCTGATGAACAGCAAATGGTAATCCTTTCCATGAAGGTCCCTAAGTATAGATTTCTCCTTTGTTTTACTGCTAAGCTTTGAAGCCAGTGGCACCTCAAAGACATACTTTCACTGCAGAACTGGCCTTTTGATGTCATGACCTCATGTTTCCGGTCATTTTGATCAGAGAGTCCTATTTTAGAGCCATTAGCCACAGAATTAGGTGAGATCATGACCAGGCTGCTCTAAATCATGCTTGAGAAGCAGCTGTGTGCACTGCAGCCAAGAAGCAAAAAGAGAGCAAGAGAGGGGCAGCCCTACGCCATCTTTACATCCACCATCCCAAATCTCCTCCTCTGCTTTCAGAGCTGCAAGTTGCATGCTGGTTAATCAAGGGTTTCTTCCGGCATGTCCAAGGGTTGAGATGCCAAGTAGACCTTTGACAGAAGGACAGTTTCTCAGTTCGCCTTTTTTTTTTTGCCAGCCCAGAAGCATGCTTATGTGAATCTCTATGGACCTTCCGTAAAAGAGTGCTGTAGTTGCAGCATGTCAAAACACATGCCCCCTTTCTAAAATACAGCCTGTGTCACAAGAAGGGGAGCATCATTGATAGACCAGCTCCATTATTTGTAAATTACATTGAGACCATTTGACAGAAAACACTAATGTGTCCAGGGGAGGTTGCTAAGGAAGAACCTTCTTTCCTCCAAGCAAAAATATTTCCATGGAAGGTGGGAGAAAAGAAGGTAAGTTCTGGAAAAAACAGGGAGTCAGCTGTTGAGTGGCAAACATCTTACAGAGATTTAGGAAAGCAAGGGAGGGAGATTGTTCTACTATAACCTCAGATGAAAGGATAAAGGCTCTCTCTTGCTATGATTAGGGTTAAAGAAATACCATTATATCATCTGAAACATGAATTCAAAAGGAAAATGAACCTCTATTAATTTGGGTTGATCTCACTGCCTTAATTAGGAATTAACTATGCTCACTGAGTACAGATGATGATGTCTTGCTCTTAGTTACCCTTGTGCAGCCCCTGTTGTCAGCGCTTAGGACTATGAAGCTGTTAAGTGAGGGCAGAATTTGTCTCAGAAGGTATTAAATCTAAATTGAGTGCATAAGGGGGAGCCTAAGTTGAAAGCATTATCCACCACACAAAACAAGCCAAGGTTTTAATATTAGTGTCATAAAAATTGTTCATTACTTTGTCTAGTTCCAGGGATTTAAGTTCCAAAACCAAGTTTTGAACTGTCTGATATGACCAGTACATGTATATTTAGCAGCAATTTACAAAAGAAAAAAAACTGTCAATGGAAGTATGTAGTAAAATACTGTGTCTAGCGCTGTAAAAAAACTTCTGTTGATTCCTATTTATGTTCTCAGTGTCTGAGAAAGGAATTTTCATACAAATCTTGATTTTGCTTTACCCATGGTATTTTGTATAATAAGCACCTCAACTTACTGCTTGTAGATATTTGTAGTGTGCAAACTTTGTGGATAATGGAGTGAGAAATATGGCTCTAAAGTGTGAAAGTTTTAAGTCTCACATTTGTAGAGTAGATAGTTAAACCAAATGTGTGACAGTGACAGAATCTGCTTCTCAGGCTCAGAAATTAAGTATGTTTTAAAATATTGAATCATGGCTCTTGTCAAGTTATTACAAATACTTTGAGTCAGATTTGTGTGTGACACAGCCCACTGCTTTTATGGAGTGCAATTTTAAAAATCTTGGTTATTGCACAAATATACTAAATGTGATTCCCATTAAGTTCAGAAGATAGAAATTTGCTCATTTCTACACTGACAGAGCATACGCCATAAGCCCAATATATGGGGCAAATCACAGATCAGAGCATGATCCCTGAATTTATGCCCTGAGGAAAAAACTTACAGGAAAGAAGCTGCAGGGAGTCTGCAGCTGCCACAGTGATAGTGGCTATGCCATGATACCACAAGGACCTGTGTTTGAAGTCTCAAGGAGGTAGAAACTGGCTGACTGGAGAGCTGAAGGCTAGAAGAGATGGGATGGATTGAGCAGTAATTATTACATTGGTTCCCTCAAACGCACAAAATAGACTGTACAATTATCATGATCCTTCTGATCCCAGGATCTGACTCAGAGGCACATATCCCCTAGGTCAATAATCTTGGCTGTCTTGGATTCCTGAGACCTGGCATCAGGACATGGTAGTTGTCTTAGGCAGGGTGAACAAAAGCCCTTCTCTCATCATAATCAGATAATGGTAATCATGCAAAAGGGAGTTCTCATGGGAACAGTTTTGTCTCAAACTCACTCTTTTTTTTTTTTTGTTTTTGTTGGTTTTTTTCCACAGAAATGGAAGATATGGGTTCTTGAGAAAGGCCTGCTGCATGTAGTTAGACATATCTAGTAATAGGTTAGCCAGAAAGAGGAAAATTATGCTTTAGCAGAGTCATTCAGTGATCAATGTTCCCTTTAGACCTTCTCTTACCATGCTGGTGGTTCACTTCAAAAATATGTGGTGAAGTCTTCTGACATAGATCTTGCTGTAGGGAGCGTATATATGTGAGTGGAGAAGAGCACTGCAGTACCATGACTGGATTGAGGAGCGGGGCTCAGCAGTCTCTGTGGCTCCTTCCTCTCTTTTTCTGAATTCCGTGGAAACTGGGGTTTGTCAGTTGCACAAAAACGAAGAAAAAATAACAGTATAGCTGCACAACACATTTTGCCATTGAAAACAACCAGGCAAAGAGAGGATGCAGTCAACTCCATCATGTCACAAGTTGATCCTAGGACAGATCCTTCATATCCTTCCATGAAATCTTTGAGGAGAAGAATCCACATGGCCATTTCATAAATCAAGTTTAAGAAATATTAAGGCAGTCCTGCAATGGCTTGGACCTGGGTCACACAAAGTGGAAGACTAAAGAGGAAGGCAAAAGTGAGTGGGGGTTGTTTAGCAATATTTACTCTTTAATAGGTTCAGTTGCATCCAGAATGTACAGAAAAAGCCAATCTAAATTGTGGAAAGTGTTTAAGTCATCCATAGTTTTAGGGGGAACCACCACACACACAAATAATAAATACATAACTCTATTCTGATCTCATGCAGGTTTAACATCTGACTTTGGTAGAATTGGTTGGTCCCAGATCCAATAAAGCTTGGAATCATGCTTGTGTCGTTTTAAAGCAGGTGGTAAGCTCAGTACTTGATGAGACTCTCAGTTTCTCTGTACCACGTAGCTGCTGCCTGCATAGCTACATGATTAATATCAACTGAATTATTTAGTGTGATAGATTACAGGAGGCCTACACTTCTATGCTGTAGCAGCTTTAAATAGATCTGCCCTACATAGAGGGATGTTGTTGTCAGATCTCAAATTGATTCAATGCAGTTCATCAGGTAAACTTAGGGGCTTTCCATGGCACAAGCTAAATAGTCTCCCCTGATTAACTTTACATTTTGCTTCAGACGTAACTTCATTGGGCCTTGTTTTGCTTGAAGAAACACAAGCTAGATTTGCAACTACTGGTATTCCGAATTAAATTCTGAAGTCCGTAACTTTTGTCCACACAAACACAGGAAAATTAAGATAGCATGTGCACACTACAAACTCTGTGAAGATGCTCTTGTTCAGAAGCAAAACTGCTTTAGACAACAGCAATCTAATCTCTGATAAAACACGTAACGCAGTCCTGCTGAGCAGAGATGTCACATGAGCTTCTGTTTAATTCACCAGAAACTTCACGTTTTGGTTTTCCTGAGCATTTTTCAGTAAGCAAATACTGAGTATAATTAACATAATAACTTTTACTACATTAGAAACACTACAGAACTACAATCTGAAATAAATGTAAATTATTCATTCAGAGTAAGCCTTTTTTTTTTTTTTTTCTCACAGGGTTCATCCCTCTCTGATTACTGTCTTGTGAAATTTATTCCTTTCCCGTGAAACTAAAATATAATAGCTGAGCTGAAATTCTGCTTTCAAGGAGATTTTCATGCTTAAAACATGTAGTAGGTCTCTGCTAATAATCAGGGTAACCACTCCTAGCAAATTCCTCACTTAAACCTGTAATCCCACTCTGTCCATCTGGCTGTGGGAGTGGTTTATAGATTCATTCTTCAAAAAATCCCACAGTCAGGGTTTACTGAGAGCCAGTCCCATAACTTGGGTTGCATTTAAGTGGATTTAGTTTACTCAGCTTGCTTGCATAGGTCTTGATACAAAATAGCCCTTAAGCATATGCCCAGTTTTAAAGAGAAGAATAGCTGTCTTCAAATTGGTAAAATTAACCCTGTTAAAGATTAACCCTGTCTTAAAGCTAAGAGCATGGTCAAATGTTTTTATGGACAAGGGCAATAATAAGGTTCCTCTGTGATTTTATTACTGGAAATAATAGTGATTCCCTAAAAAAAAAAAAAAAAAAAACCAAAACAAAAAAACAAACATAACAAGAATATGAGCAATCCTAGTAGTTCCCATCCCATAAATTTTGCTTAAAATTCTTAGGAAAAAAAAAAGCACAACAAGTAATCTGTAAACATTTAAGACTTCATCCAATATCTATGGAAGTTTGTAAAAAGCTCCATACATTTCCAGTGGGTCCTGGATTACGATCAGTGAAATGCCATGGAGTTATAGGATAAAGAAAAGAACACACCAAATAAAACTGATCATTTATTTTTTTTTTAAGTCAAAGAACAAAATTAGCAGATAAAGTAATATCTGGAGTGCAGTAAAGTATTTGGCAGTACTTCACAAATTCTTACTTGAAAAAGTCATTCAAATAAACTTGGATATGAATGCAGTCACCTGGACGGGGAGCTGGGGAAAGGAATATGAATTACATGCAAAGATAACTAGAAATGTGCTGAACACAGCACAGGAAGAAGTCATTTAGTGGGTAACTGCAGAAACAGCTTTAGAGCTGGACTAAAATTATCAAGACCACCTCAGTGACTGAAGTGCCCACATCACATGTTTGAAGGCTCATTGGACACTTCCCTTCAAATAAGGAGTTTGGCAGCAGCACTCTCTAAAAGATGCTGAGAGAAAATAAAATGTTTTGGGTAATAATTTGAGATTACTTTCTCCTTGCCTAGTGACTCTTATTTATTTAGCTGCTTAGAAGGCTGCTAAATCTGCAGATTCTAGTCCCAATCCAAGACCTAAGCAAGTTTCTACAATGAGATCCTAAGCCCTTCCGAATCCCTGGTAGATGGCTCCAATAATTTATGGAACATTTAAAGCAAACACATGGAAAACTGAGCGATTCCTCCAGCATAAGACTGCTTATCTAGAATTTGGACTAGAAGGGTCCTTGGCACAGAAGTCATAGAATCATAGAATCATAGAATGGTTAGAGTTGGAAGGGACCTTCAAAGGTCATCTAGTCCAACCCCCCTGCAAGAAGCAGGGACATCCCTGACTAGATCAGGTTGCTCAGAGCCTCATCCTCATGTTTCTTCTTCCTACATAGTAAGAGACCTAGGAATAGAGTCACCCCAAGCAAGGACAAGCACTTTCGCCCTCTCATACTGCTTTGCTCCATGTACATAATGTACGTTGTATCCAAAAGGGAAGAAACTAAGCATCATTTTCTATATAAGACACAATGGAGTGTCTTATATACAGAACAAATCCTATCTTCCTGCCTTTCCACTTCTGTTGGTAGCTGGGCTCAGTATTGCCTTTTAAACTCAGAGTCCAAAAAATGTATTTGCTCCCACTATTAGAACTGATTGTTGCTATAACTTGAGTGGCAGACAGTAGGACACACATCTGCAGTTTGGCCACCCCAATTCATATTCATGAGCACTTTGCATGAAGGTACCTGACTAGGTGTTCTGGGGCCAAGGCACATGCATCCCTTCTAGAGTGAGGTGGGTCAGGCCTAAAGTGGCCTGTCAAATTAAGGTATCAGTTGTGCAACACGATTGCCCCCACTGCCTCTCCCAGTTTCACACATTTGCGAGAATTTTTACAAAAGTGATAAAGTAAGTGTAGAGGTCCTTAAATCTAGATCCACTGCTATCACCAACAGGCGAACACTGGGAAACACATCCTAAAAACAAGCAGTGGTGTGCCACCATTTGCATTAAAAATAGCTGATGCCAGCCTCCTGTCTTGCTGGCAGTGAGTGCCACGCAGACAATCAGTGCAGACTTACTTCTGTCTCTAGTTCTTGCTCAGCCACAGTTCTTGATGGCTGCTGGAAGAGGAATGTATGACCTACTCTTTAGGAGCAGAAAGGCAAGTACTTGTTAATGGGGCACTTTAGAGATCTCCTCAGCCAGTGCAAAACACTCAAGCGCAGACACTGCTTCAGTGACAGGAGATGGAGGAAACAGGCAAGGAGACTTCTCAAACATTGAATACAGAATTTCGTTAGGACAATGACAAGAAGTGCTGGGAGATCAGCATCAGCTTATCAGCAGAGAAGACTAGATATTGGTAGAAATGGAAGGGCAAACACTCACTCTCTCCTCTCTCATGTGATCTGACTAGTATTCCAGATGGTTAAACTTCATGTGGGATAATGAAAGTACTTGGGCTCTTTCCTTTCTGCATCTTCCTGTGTGGCTCCTTCCTTCACTTTTGACTTAAATGCTGTTTAATATCATCCTTGCTGTCAGGATAGATGAGCATCCTTCACTATGGGGATCTAGAGGTGTTAAAACAAAAGGACTAATAGTTGTCACTGAAGCTGACAAACTGCTGTTAAGATACCACTAAACTTGCTTTCACATCTCCCCTCTGCAGTTAATTTCTGATTTTGGACAGAAGTGTCTGTATTTCCTGACTGCCTTTGAGGGGCTGGGCAACTGTCACAACTGATGCAGGGAAGTCTGTGAAGTTATATGCCATGTAGTTAAAAAGCTCCCATCTCAGACACAAGAAACAACTGATTCTCTAAAAAAATTTCCAACCAATTCTAAATTAAAATTGAGCTATAGGGTGCTATTCAGAGTAAACCAGATTGCTCTTCCGTTCCTTAGTAATTAGTTCTCCAGATTAATGTATTAGCCTGTCACACACATCTGAGGGACTCTAAGGAAAGGTGGCCAAAAGCAGACTGTGAGATTAATTATCTGGCCAGCTGGAAACAGCTTGTGTGATGCACACTGGGCATCCCTGTCTTAGGGAGCAATGGATTCCATCACAGACTTAAAAAGAGGGACAAAATTAGGATATATTCCTTTTCTCAGGATCATAGCCTCATTTGCAGACCACTTTGCTTGCCTTCCAGCCCAGTGTGCACCAACAGATTAAAAGTAGGAACTACATATGAGGAGAAAGGAGATTGGGCTTATTGAGAGAGATTTTTGGCACTGTCAGAGTCAAGTGCTCAGAAAACATGAACCTAGCCCATAAAGAAATAAGTTTTCCCTTAAAATAATCAAAGATATGGTAGTTCATCGCAGGTAAATATACATGTATATACTTAGTGATTCATTTTTGCCCTTGGTGTTTGACTCTGAGATGGCTGTGATTTTTCTTTTTTTTTTTTTTTTTTACAGACTTACTCCGGTCTGCAATTCCAGAAGCCTCCTATGAGCTGGAAGACTTGACCCTAGTACAGCTTACCTACAAATCTCAGCTAAGTAAAGAAAAGTGGCATGGACTGAGAAGCACAAGACCAGCATTTTGACTTTAGATGTTCTGTGAAGACAAAGTCCCAGGTGTTTTCAGCACAAATGTGAGCTCTGAAAATGAAGTTAAAGCTGTCAACGTTGGCTGAAAATTGAAGGGGTCATGTGATGCATATATAGGAGACCAAAATCCCAGAGCAAACAGCTTCAAACAGTGAAAAAAGAGAGGCAGAAAGAGAGAGGGAGAGCAGGAGAGAGCAAGGGAGGAAGAGATCACTTCTTTGGACATTTGGCAGTGGGGACAAAATGCCATTCCTCAAATGAAAATATGTAGTTTACAATAGAGATGACGAGCTGGGTACAAGACAACAATTTCTGGGCTGGGTAGGGGATAGGATAAACTAGCAAGAAGATTGACTAAGGTTAAGGAATAGTTGAGGCCAAAAAGCTGAAGGCCACCCACACAGATCAAATGGGAAAAGACTAATGGGAAAGACATTTTGCAAGTTAAAAATATAACCAATTCTTTAATCTGGGAACACAGAGCTGTAAAATAACAGCTGTACAGCAAGGCAGAACAAAGTTTTCTTCAGTGGTTGAATGAAAGTTGGTTGAATGGAAAGACATCGTCTGCTTTATCAGAAATAGTCCCTGCCAGGCCCTCAGCCAGGATGGCTTTGTGTGGAGAACGGCAGAGTCGCATTCCTCCGAGATGGCAGCACAGCTCTGTCCCACAGGCCGGTGCAGCAGTCTTCAAAGTAACAATGAAATATTAGACGTTTTAAAAGGATTTCCTACTATATTGATGTTGTTCCCATAGCACAAGCCAAGGAGTAGGAAGGCAGCACATCAAAACACATTTGCATGCGCTTGGAAACAGGCGTCTCATCTGTACCAGATAATGCATTCTACTGCCCCTAAAGGTAACATTTGGACTGCGAGTCCATGCAAAAATCTTCCTATGGCACCTGCTCCAGAGGCAGGATGCTAAGAAAGTAACCTCCATTGCCGATAGTATTTTAAGTAATTAACAAAGCCCATGGGTGTGTTGTAGGGATAAGCACTCTGGTTCTGCCCCAGCATCTAGCCTGACCAACTTCTACTGCTACAAGGACCACACCTGACACCATGCTTTAGGATTGCTATGACTGTAGTGGCTGTCCCAATGTAGAGCATAGACATGAAATACTACGATTCAGACTACTTGAATAGCACTTGTATGCATGTCAGTTCAGAAGTACAACTGATGCAATGCTGGCAAGATGTTGTGATGGCTGTGGCAAGTAGTTATTTATTCATCTGTCAGTGGCATCTCTGCTTGAGAGTGAGCACTGGTGACACCCAAAGCACCACAGAAGAACCACTGGTGACCAGATGCAGGAGCCTTCCAAGCTCCTGAGCTGAAAATGCTCCTCCTAACTATAGCATTTTGTAACATCACAGACGTTACAGTCACTGATACTGCCTGCCTCTCCACACTCTTCTTTCTGCCAGCTCAGTGTTCTCCACTGTTACAGCTCTTAAATTTTTCTTTGAAGCTACAGTGCATGACAAATGCAAAACAGTGACAACTTCTACAGTTTTTTATCTTACAGTCTTATCAGCTCTTTCAAAATCCCCTGTAAAGCTTTCAAGAGTCACAAAACAAACAAACAAAAAAGACAGCTATCTTGCAGCATAACTAGTGACTGCTTTATGACATAGTAGCTACTGCTCATGTACTCCCCTGGGACAAGGTGTTGGCATGCCAGAACTGATGAGTAGCTTGCTGAGCTTGCTTATGAATTTCCTGTGAACTAACCACATTCATACCATGTAGACCATGTAGATCCCTTGCTGCTTCATCAAACATGAATTTGTAGACAAGCTTGTCAGTTATTTCTACTAAAAGTTCTGATTTGTGATAGAAATCAGGCTTCCAAATTTAGTTCCTCATATTTGCAAATACTATTCTTTACTATTCCGAAGTTATTATTCCAGTACCCTTATTATTTCAGTATGCTTATTATCCCACTGTTATTCCATACTATTCTTCAGGAATTAGTTCTAAAGCATTCAGTGGCATCTAGATTTTTAGCTGACATTATACATCAAGGGTGGAAACATTTACTGATCCTATTTGGAGAATCAATGCATGATAGAGACCTGAGAACGACATCCATTGACATCTGTTTGAGATGAAGCATATCTTTTAGCTACCCTGCCTCTTATCACCATCAGCTGCTACCTCTGCCTTTTAATTTCAAATCCAAGAATACTGCAAAATGAAATTTACTTATGCAATAAACAGGACACTTGTCTTGCACCTGTTTTAAGTATTTACCAATGACAGTGGCACTGCGCTGCCTGAGCTAGAGAGAAGAACAAAAACACTACTTAAAATTGCAAGGGAAAGACCCTACAGAAGACTGCTTAATCAATGTAATCTGGCAAAGTGCTGCATACTGGAACAGACCCTGCTCTTCAGTACTGGCTAAAGAATAGAGACAATTTTTTCAAGGCTGCGGACATTCTTTTAATACTAGCAAATGATGTGTTACAGCATTTTCACCATGATCAAACAGAAAAGAAAAGACAGACTTACCGCTGGATGAACCTTTTTCAATCACATGTGTGAGATGCAGGGATAAGGAGGAGAGGATTGTGGAAAAGCATGACAGGTACGAACCAGTTAGGAGGCAGAACAGCACCCAGCAGTCAGCAGTTGCAAAATGGCTACGGTAAGACTGGAGCAGTTCGGCTCAGTAAAACTTAAAGGGCCAGATTTATACAAGCACACTGGGGGAAAAGCCTGTGCAAGAGCATAATTCTCCACTGAGAGAAGGCAGGCCCCAGTGCCGGAAATATTTAAGCATGTCCTTAACTCTAAGCATATGAGTACTCCTATTGACTTCAGTCTTTGTATTCCTGTACAATTAAGCATGTGTATAAAAGTCTGCAGAACTCTGTTTACTGACATACAAAAAGTTACCCAGTAAGGTGATGCTCTAGCACAGTGCTTGTTACAGCTTTATCACAAAATGAGTCAGGTACCGTCACAGTTACTTCCCCCTCTGGTGTATTACTGTGATCACTGAATAGTATTAAGATACATTCTAGCATCCAGAAAGGAAAAAAAAAAAAAAAAAGATAACGTACTCTAAAAAGTCTCAAATTGTTGCAACAAGCATTGCTCATGTATTCACTGTCATATTTCTATTTTAATCAGTGTAATACTCATAGTAGGCCCCTATCTAATTGAAACGATTGAAAAGCACTTTGAACTGGTCAAAGTAAGTGAAAGTAACCTCAGCTACTGATTTACGACTCCCATCTCCTCTGTAACTGAATCACAGAGATGCAGCCAATACAGTGTCAATGTTTTTTGAGAGCAGAAACATCCCAATAATAGGGCACAGGTATTTTTATAGGCTTAGCATTGGCAAAGTGATCTTATGCATACCTGTGCTCTGCCTCAATTTTCTGCTCTTTGTCAAAGGGGTTGTAACATTTCTCTCAGTTGCAGCATTCAGTGACTTTATAACTGATAAGCATTTCAGGTGTTAGCATTTACTCTTACAATGACCTAGATGGAAAGGAAACTCTAAATGCAGAAGATACTGAGGCAATAACAAAGGGTTTCAACAGAGGGCTCCCTCTTAATCCTTGCTGCCCAAGCTCATCAGAGCACGGCTGCATAGGACACTTGGAGCCTATACAGTGTGTCCAGCCTTTTGTGCACTGCCAAGATACTCTAAACAATGTGTGTGAGGTTTCCTTTCAGGCATGCCAAGTGGCATCATGACTTCAGGACAGTCAACCAGGCACATTTCCTGTTATGTGATAGGAATAGGTGACAAATTTGGACTCAGGCTTTCTCTGAAGTGACTGTTCTATATGGTGCAGGGATGCAGCTATTGGGTTGCAGATGGGATTTATTTGCTAATAATATACGTAGTTAAATGTTGACAGATTTGAAATCTTAGGGTTTTGTATGTTTTTCCCTATGATTAGAAACTAATCTTAGCAGTTTTCCCAATGCCATCATTTTCCTCCTGTCACTGAGTTTACTCTATACCCTGCTCAGGTTTCCACAAATGTGAAATCAACATTAGAGTCTATTGGAGATATTTTACTTCATAAAACTTCATTAAATCTGTATCACCAAATAAAACCCTGTATATGCAATAACTCTGACTTGCACAGAACCCATAAACCACTCATCTTTGATTGTCTCCAGACATAGGAGGCTATGACCTTCTCAAACATCTTAGCATCAGAGGAATTGCTTTGCAAGTTTCATTTGCTACAGTAAGTTTCAGGAAACATGGTGAATTTTTCCTCACCAATTGAAATGTCCTGAAATGTTATGAGACTCATTCTGCTCTTACTTACACCACTAACTTGTATTATTTCACAGTCATCTCAATGAGGGTGATACCAGACTCCAGTTCCCTATGCTTAGTCCCAGTAGTTCCCACTTCACATTTTGTGTAGCTGTATGGGTTGTAACTTTTTTACAGCGTGTCATTCACATGATTGATTACATGTTATTAATATGTCATGAAAACTTGCCAGATGTAACTTAAAATTGGATTCTTAACAAATGTCTAGGCCTGAATCTGCTTTTTCTTATACTTTGTCCACTCTGGAGCAGCAACTCTGAAGGCAATGTGCACTGGAGTGAAATTAGAAAGGATCCATGGTCTGAATCCTGCACCCGAGAACAACTCTGAAGATATCGGGGTGGGGTGATGGACATTGAATACATGGCAATTGGAACCTGAATTTTGCTTTTAATATAACATGATGCAAACATTCTTAGTAGGGTAGGTCTTCATGTATTCTGTAATCAATTAATAGGGTTAGGTTTATCATCTCAAGAATTTTTAATAACAGAAATGGAAATGAAGGGACTTCTTTATACCCTGCCGTTAAAACAAAGGTTCCTTGTAAGGCATTAGTACAGGTGGGAAGATTTTACCATACAGGGATAAGAAAATTAGACAGAAAATGTTCCAATGATTATTTTAAATGTCTCTGGGTGAGGTAGCAGATAAACAGGGCTAAGAAACTTCTGAGAGTTTGAAACCTTTTGCTTTCTGAGCCAGACTGCCCTTTCCAGAGACATGCTTCTAAAAAAAATTAGGTACCAAAAGATTTATTAGCTGGAGAGGGAAAAGTTTTAAAATATTTTTCTTCATTGCTTTAACATGAAGCAACTCAGTGTGTGTCCCCCTAGACATGAATACAAAATAAGATTATTCCATGATACAACTATGCTTTGATACAAGAAGCCACTTTATAGTTTGCTATAAAGATTGATTTAATTATTTAAAAGCTGAATTTGTACTGCCTTGGATATATGCAGACATAAGAATTTGGTTAAGTAAGCATATACTTTTTTACTGTACTGGCACTTAAAAATTCACCTTTTGCATTATGAAATGCTATCATATGCTTATGCCACACATATATACTGATGCCTGGTGTGCAGCTTCCTGGTGTGCAGGCAGAAATGTGTCATGCAATGCTCTACACAAAATGGAAGTGCTGTTTAGCATACAATTGTCTGGTTATTATTTTAGATTATGTGAAAGTGTCTCTTCACTGTTATTTCCAAAGGTAAAAAAGTTTCTGTAAAGACTGTTGGCTGAAAAGCAACATGATAAGGAAGAAGATAATGTAGTTGACAGTAGATACCTGTTATATTTACAAAAGGAAAAGTAAGGAAGCAAAAGAAGTAGCCCTGATGGTGCAAAAAAAGGGAGACTATAGAAGAGATTTCCTGTCTAGTGAAGACAATAGGCACTTGCTTGAGAAAGCAGAGTGGAGCAGACAACAGCAGGAGAAATGTTTCCAGTGGTTCTCACAGAATTGGAACACAGAGTTTTCTTTGGCAAATGAATTAGCTGCAAGAGCCAAATGTCTTCAGAAACAGCTTATCCTCTGGTAGCTGTCTTTTGCTTAAACTCTCTAAAAAAGCATCTGTAAAGCACTGTGAAGCATGAAGCCATTCCAAATGCAATCAGTTAGATAAGGCAGTGTCCATTCTGACTTAGCCACTTGTTCTAGCAAACTTAGTAATTCAAAGCTCTGTGGAGAAGAAACTTCAGGCTGCCTGCTGCATGGCAGGACGTCATGGATTAGGTTCTTATATACAGGCCAAGTGGTTTAGCAAAAACTTGGCCAAGATGCAAAGACCAAAGGGAAAATCCTACTCTTAGATCTGCAGGGTTGATCTCAGACCCCCATATCTATGAAATCAAAGCGCAGGTCTACCACTGTACAGTTTTTCTCCCGTCTGTATTCCTGGGAGAAAGTACTGAGTGCAAAAACAGCAGTTGCTTGCAAGGAGTTTACCCACTTCTTGTCTGTATCTAATGTTTGATGGTAGGAGGGAAGAGGCTGAGGAACAAGAAACATATTAATCTCTAGCATTCCACAAGAAAGATCTTTTCTTCAAGGGCATACATCAAAGTTCCCATATAGTAGCATTTTAAATCCATTCCTTACAGGGCAATGACTGATAAAAAAGGGAAAGTCTCTGGGGACACACTGGCTCATGAGAGGAAATTAATGACTAGCATGCAGCTTATACACTGTTAGTTATGTCCTTATTTGTCACATACCATCTATACAGGCAATTAGGAAAATTCAAGTCCAGTTGAAGCCTGGATACTGGTTGCCAGCTTGGTACTAGCCTCCTTACTGTCAAGTCTTAGTTGACAGAAAGTCTCAGTCTGAGAGTGACTCAAATGTTTTCTCTCTTATATGTTTTATATAAATGATGAAAGGTACCTGAAACAAAAAAAAATATTCTTAAAATGTCTTTATTATTATAAATAATGGACTTGGAGTCAGGGTCATGTATTCTATTTAATTCAACACTGAAGTATAATTTCAAGAACGTAAGTGGAAAAATAGAAGAGTCATCTGAACCAAGATCTTCAGGCTCCACTTATATGAAGATTTACATATGTGCTTAACTTCACGCAGTACAAAACCAGTATATGGCGACACTGTTCGTAGGTTTAAAATTATGTCTGGAGATTTTGTAGGATTAGACTCCTCATTTGCTACTTGAAATGGAACTTCTGTAAAAGTGCTTCGTATGTTGATGCATAAAAATGAATTACATTTTTAAAATTCTGAGTCCCCTAATGAGTAGAAGTTGTCTTTTTGCAACAGATGGGCAATAAACAATAATTTCTTTATTTTCACATGTATTATACCTTTCTCTGAAATGGAGTAGCGTGAAATTAATTTTCCTTTTTCAGATAATATTTTACATCTGTTTTATTTCCTCTCTTTTGTCTTAGCATTGTCCATCTTTATGTAAGAAAATTTTTCAAATATGAGAAGCAATGATTTGTGCTCTTTTTAAAGATGGAAGTCTGTAGAAGCTTGTTATTTATTGTAAGGGAGCTAGGAATTTACCTGGAATTTATTTATTTATTTTAATTTAGGCACACCTAGTATTTAATGGGAAAGAGACAGTGGTATCCCTGTCAGATAGGACAGGGAGCTAGCTCAGGATGCAAGGACTGCTCCCCCCCGACCCCTGAAAAGACCACATTTCTATCTATCTTTTCCATATGTGCACAGTTATCAGAACAGAAGTTATGATGTTTTCACTTTGAGTATTCTAACTTTCACCACTTCAATTTGATTCCTTTTCCCCTTTCCCCAGAGGACTTATAAAACAATAATACATAATAAATAAAAACAATCATACATAAT
The DNA here is from genome assembly GCA_009806455.1 of Tetrax tetrax. NCBI lineage: Eukaryota > Metazoa > Chordata > Aves > Otidiformes > Otididae > Tetrax > Tetrax tetrax. The sequence continues at coordinate 92,026 of WHYT01013221.1, forward strand.
AATTAAATAATCATATGTCAATATTGGGTTTGGATACATCTGTTTCCATGCCATGGCACTACTTGTAGATATTACAGTGTGATTTGAATTACACTCCCGTAACACCGTTGTGGTCAGATTTATTTATTCAGTACAAAGAGTGAGTGTTCCGCTCCTCTTTTCTATGCATAGAACTGTGAAAACCATTCCAAAAATAACAGAAGTCATAAGCTTCTATTTATGTTTCAGTCTTAAGGTGAAGATACTCTGTAAAGGCTTTCAATCAGAGTTCTGCTTAATATCCTGTACGTTCTGCCTCTTGGAAGTCAAAACAAATTTTTACACCTGAAAAGAAACAACTGAGTATGCACATCTTGGATCACTAGGCCAGTCCCAGGTAACATGAAAGTCGATTGAAAGATTCTCCTTGGCTTCGGTAAGGTTTGAGTCAAGATGCCAGGCAAGAAAAGAGTATAAAGGATTGCCATAACAGTACCTCTCTTCTGATGGCAAAGCTTCAGAGATGATAAGGGGAGTTCTACAGGGCTTTTGACTTTCCTACTTAATTAGAGAGTCTATATTTAGCAGTGGAAAATAGCTTATTTAGAGCATTTTGTAAATAATGTTAGTTATAGGCAATGAATTTTTTCCACTGCCTATATATAGTTATCTGAAGTACTGCTATGTTCAGATCAAGAACAAAAAGTTATTTATTCTGACTTAGGTTAGTGCTTTAACTCACCACTGAGAAGCAGTTGTACTCCATGATTACTTTTAACGTGCGTGTCCGTACAGTGTTGTTAAGAGCACATCTAATTTACCAAGATCAGATTATCTATCAGTAGACAGCAAACCTGAAAGTGCAGCCCCAGGTACAGTCAGAGACACCTTTGAAATAGGTTTAATTCCACATCCCAAATGAGCTGGATACAGCTTCACGGGCTGTTGATCCTCAGTTAGATAAGGGGGTACATCACAGGAAGACCCAGACAGGCGATAAGCACATAGGGCATCTGCATGGCCAGGAGGCTCGTCTTAGAGTATGTCATGCTCCTGGCTGCTCCTCAGACCACACTTGCATATACACAGCCAGCAAGAACATTCATACTTCTTGCAAGATGAGATAGATATACCTTGATCTGTGTAAGGCTGCTAGATTTTGTTGAAGCAGATCACAAAGGAATCATCACTTGCACAAAACAATGTGAAATTTTCTGTATTCCATTGCCACGACTACGAGCTGGTTACTCAAAAGTATTTGAATGATTGCTCCTTTCTGTTTAGTCACACTGAATAAAGCTGTTATTTTCAGACTTATTGTCTAAACAATAGGTCAGACAATGTTTATCAATAGTCCTTTAAGCCTCAGAATCTGAACTAATACCCATGGCACAAGGCATTCCACAAGCATAAAAGCCTAATATTGATATATTAAATAGAAAACACTCCAGGTGGCAGGAAAGAAACAAAATCTCCACACCATTATACTGAATTATAAAACTCATTGCTGTAGGATATCACTGAGGCAAAACCTATAGATGTATTAATGTTAGAAAACTTCTCATGGAGGCTGGCTCTACTGACAGATATTTAGCACAATTGCTTAGATATCTGTTCTGGGTCATGACAAAAAAAAAGTTTCCTCTGAAACAGAGAAAATGTTTGTGTTTCTTTTTCATCTTCCAAACTATCCGTTTTGAATGGGCTGCTGCTCTAGACATGGGCTTTTGGGGCTTTTGGGGGTTTAGAGCAATAGACTTATGTTCAGCAGGCAATGGTGAGTGAAGTGACTTGTTTGAAGACACCAGAAAGCTTAGCAGCAGACCCAGCTACAGAACCACAGCCTCCAAAATCCCAATGTTTTGCTTTTTGAAAAATCTGGTATTATCCAAAGGCCCATGAGTGCATCCAGGGCTTTGGGAATCTTTTATGGATGACAAATTATTCTCCATTTGGTTACCTTACTGAGTTGTTCTAATATTTTATGGTTCTTATACACAGACTTGGAATTAACCTTGTCCTCTCTTATGTGAAAATATGTGTCATTTTCACATAAGAGAAGTCTGTTTTAGTCCATATGTGACTTGTTCTCTTTGACCCAACAGGAAATATTTCATGTAAAATATGTGGGAAAAAAAAGGGAAGGCAGGGGAGAAATAGAGCCACAAAACCACCAGGGAATATAATGCACCTGCTTTGGTTTTCATGCAGTATCTCATGAAGTACATACAGCTTTCAACCAGGACATGAAAACAAGGGTTCATTACTCCTCTTCCCACTCCAAAAGCTTCTCACAGAAGGAGTCGTACTTATTAGCCTACAGATTAATGAAGAGAGGAGGCAGTGAAGGGAAAACAGTGTTCCTCTTCTTAAGTTCATATAAACTTCTCATTCAGGAGAAGTTATTTATGCAAAATAGGTTGTTGTGAGCAACAGGGAGTCACAGCATGTTTGTGTGATTGCAACCCAAAGTAATAGGGTGTTTTGCGTGCCATCCTGAGGGATATAGGTGGGGAATATCTCTTGAAGCAGGGAGTTTAATTAATTTTTAAATTTCTACTCTGGGTAAATGCCCCAGGTGCTAAACTCAACATGGCAGCTTCCCAGCAGCAAAATGCACTTGAACTCTTGTTCTTCTCCTGCACCTATTTTGCTCTTCAAGTCAATTTTTTTTGAGACTTTCTGATGCTGAGTCTCTTTGGTAAACTGCATCTGAATCTGCTGAATACACGGAATTACATTTTTCACTACATTGGCTGTGCTCAAGAGCAAAACCACAGTCATTTGTAGACTTCTATTAAAAAGTTAATTGCATTAGCAAAAGAGTATTTACTAAAGTTAAAGACCCATGAATCAGCCAATAAAGCAACAGCTTCCTCTGCGGTGGCCTATGATATTGGGAACCACTCCTCCTCACATGCCAAAGTCCAGTTGTGGTAAGCACTTTTAAGGAGAAGTGCAAGATGTTTTTGTTTCTTTCTAATTCATCTCTATGTGTTTGCCCTGGGCATCGCATGTGGAGGAGATGTCAGGATTTGCTATTTCCTCTCTTGTCTAACTCTGCAATGGGTTTAAGGTTTGCTTAAGGATACACTGACTGGTTAGAATAGATTGTTTGAGTTAAATTTTGTCAAGGTGCCCAGAGTCTTTCAGAGCAATGGGTGCTGGGAGTTGGGGAAAGAAAGGGACAGTGTTGTTATTTACACATGGAATCACAGCTCATTTCTGTTGTGCCACCCCTCCATCTTTCATGCCTGAAATGGGCATGTCTTTGCTGGAGGTAACTCAGATGCTTGGCACCTGAGGCTTCAAGATTGGCAATTAGCTTGGATGGAAAACACCACTCACTCTACTTCTCTGCATCCTGCCAGTGCAGGTTGTTCTTGAGAACTATGCATTGGTCTTATGCATGAACGGTCCAATGCTCCTGTACTTGTCTACCCATTAGGGATCAGAATGTTTGGTATCAATCTATGCTGCAGCATCAAAGAGTCGGAGCAGACTCTTGGCTAATACTGCAGACACATTCGTCCCCATTGACATTCCAGATTGACATGTTTTAAGCACAATAATAGTAATATCAGTGAGAAGAGCAGAATAACAATACTGTCCCTTGTGTGAGCTGGGGCAGAAAAAGTGAAGGCAATCAAACTGCAGACCATAATGAATCCTCTTGAAATGCTGGCCATGCAGTGCATTGAGGCAAAGGTGAGATGTCTATCTCAGCCATCGAGGACAGACTAGCACTCCAGAAAGGGTGCTGGCCTGGTTCTGTGAGTGCTTCCTCACTGGGAGTGCCAGCTAAAGCAGATCGATCCTTCTTATGCCACCAGCAGATATCTATGGGCCTGCCAAGTGAGGTGGGTAGGGGAGCTCAGTTAAGTTTAAGAGACATTTTTAAACGACCCTGCTCAGTTTTGCAGTCCAGCTAGCCGTCCAACTGCACAACCAGCATCTGAAAGGAGAGTCAGCACTGCTGCCAGAAGAAATCTCTGTGGAGTAATGGCCAGGAAGAAAAGTGCCTTGGGGACCACATTTCTAATGAACTTATTCTCTTCTGGGTATGGTTAAAGAGAGTTCTGCCTCAGTGTCTTATAAAGTATAGTATTCAGCCCTATTTACATTGAACCTGTTCTCCAGTCCATTCCTTTAATGTCTCGTTCTCACTCAGCCTTTTGTCCCAGGGAAGACATTTAAGTGACACAGCCTCTTCCTTTTCCCTCTGAAGAAGACCTCTGCAGTCATACAGAGGTCCTATCTCATTTTTTTTAATCGTCTCCTATATCCCATCCATGTCCACAGGATCTTCACACACACAAAAAAAAATATACTGCACTTCATAATCACTAAGGAAACAAATCAGCACGAGGAACAAAATTTCATTCCTGCTTTCTAGAAACTGTAGTGGAAACACATCAACTCACCACTTCTAGCCCATGCCTCTGATGGGTGAAAAGCAGCAGTAATGAGAGAACCAAGCTGGGAAATAAGGGACTGAATTTCTAATATAGCAGTGACAAGATGGATGACCTTGACTCCATATCTCAGTTCCCCACCTGTGCAGTGGGAATAGGATGATGTACAACTGAGAAGCACTGCATTAGAACTGAGCATTGCTATGTGACTGTGGAGAACAGAGTCTGGTAGGCTCCATTGACTAATTCTTTGGAAGCCAATCCCACCCAAAAGATGACTCCGAGACAGGAGAAACTCCTGCTTTTATCAGGCAATTCAGTGACAGTGAGAAATCCTTACACACTAGGAAGGGTGCAACGTTGGACAGGTTTTAAAAAAAAGATGAAAGCAGACACAGCCACATGGAAACATAAATTACATCCGTTCAGAATTAGCTCTGCCCCTTTTATCTTCATAAGAAGCCAAGCTGAACTCCAACCTTTAGATTCTCTCGAGGCATTAGCTTTTTGTTTTGAATGAATGGCTGATCACATTATGACAGACAAACGATCAGCAGCAGAAGGGTTTACCAACATACCATGCACTCCCACAGTCACTGAGGGGGAAGTCTAATGAGCAAATAACCTGCTGCAACTTTCTACATATTTCCTGTAATTGAGAACTCTTCTGTACTTTGTCTGGAATGCAGATGCCTGTCAGTCATGAGGTCATAAATAGGATTAGGGGCTGTTTCTGGAAAGGCAGGCAACTAGCTTTAGATGCTCAGTTGAAAATACAGATGTTTTCTGGTTGCATGGCTGTTAGGCAGTGGTATCTCCAAGTCTGGTTAAGCAGGCTTGGCTACTAGCTCTTCCGTGAGGCCCTAGTTCTGCAACTGGTGCAGATCCCTACTGATTTTTGCCAATGCAACCAATTGCAAGATCCAACCATTAAAAGCTCTGTTTAAAGATACACAACATAGAACTTACTCTCCAGCCTCTATCAAAATGTTCTCTAACATCTAATGGGCAGTGAGGCTTTTTTTTTTTCTGTTAAGAGATTTGTTTCAGACCATTGCATGAAAAGGATTTAAAGTATAATCTCCCCATAAGGAGAATCCAAAGTAACTTTCCTAAGTTATCCCGAGAAATCAGATTAAATAATAGTCTCTTGAGAACTTTAACCTTCTCCATCCCAATTATAGATGCCATGTGTGTCAGAAATACACATGGCAGAATGATATTTACCAATATTTAGTTAGATTTTTTTTTTTTGTGGCACTGGCTAATACATTTATTTCACCACTATAGGAGCAAAAAGCAAATATTTTAAGAACAGAAATTTTTTTTTGTTTACCAAAAAAAAAGAGCAGATGTCTTGGTTTGAGGTTTTGTGTGTATGTTTTTGGATTTTTTAATGCAATGCCTTATTACCAGCTGAATAGCTTGTCCGGAGACTGTGAAACTTGTACAATTTTTATCAAAGTGAGATGACCACTTATGGTAACTGACAGGTTCTGCCTCTCAGCTTTGCTGCTCTTCTGTTTGTCCCTTCCCTTCCATACCTATATTAGAAGTTACTTCTCTTGTCAGTGCAAGCTATTTCTCCTGTCAGTAAATCTTATTTGGAGAATGTTAGAAAAGAGTCTTAAGATCCCAACCAGGATCAGAGGTGCTGAGCCACTTCATAAGCATGCAGAAGCAATCCTTGCCCCAAAAAGCACTTCAAATCTCAATATCCAGGCTACAAAAAGTATGGGATGAGACCTTCTGCAGTGAAGCAACTTCCTCAAGGTCACACAGATCAGTGACCAGACCAGGAATAAAACCTTCACCTCCCACGCCTCTCTGCTGTGCTCTATTTTACTTTAGTGGAAAGGAGCCAGTGTTGAAGCTTATTGGTTTCATCCAAGGCAAATTCCGCTGGCTTTCACTGTAATGAAGGTAAGGAGAGAGGTTATATCTGCTTCAATCAGTCTACCAAAGCTTACAAAACCCTTGCATGGAATGCAGCTGAGTACAAAACCCTCCCATTTCAGCAGCTTATTCAGGATATGCAAACCAGATGGAAGTCTATGTATTACATGATTAAGTGTACTCTAGATCAGAAAGGAGCAATCGCCAAAATCATCCAAAGCAATGATATGAGAGAGGTCATTGTCTTCCATCCATCTATGCTGAGGTCACAAAAGCCTCCACAGAGATAACGGGATGTGGCCAGTGCCCTGAAAGCCTGACACACTAATTACAGACAGAAAAAAGGGCCAGAGGATAAAGCACAAGCCAGGGTAAAGGAATGACGTGGGGTGATGAGGAGAAGGCCACAAGGTTATTCAGCAGAGACATGCTTAACAAGGCTGCCCGTGTCTTTTGCCAATGTTGGGTCTATCCTAGTGCAGACAAGGTTCTGCCTCTTTGGGGATAGCATTGTGAAGTGACCATATGCAAATGCACCCTTTTGTCACAGGACACAGAAGGTTTCAGAGGAATAGTTCATTCTGCTGAACAGTGTTCCTGTATTCTCAGATCATTGTCTATCTTTAAGTCATAGACAGTCTCTCTCTCACATACACACCGATACACACTGCATTTACAGTGAAAAAGATGTTCTACCTAACTGCCAGCCCTGCTTAGGGATTTTATTTCCAGACAGCAGATCATCCTCAGCACAAATTCATATTTTCCAGGTAAAACACACTTAACAAGAATGTTGAGTTGGCAGCTAAGAGAGGAGGTGGGTATTACCATAAATTCCTTGTATTTTCCCTTATTATGTTTTACATTATAAAAGGTAAAACTATTCAAATTTTGGAATCTGAACTATTTGGATGAGTTTGAGAAAAAAAAAAAGAAACTGGCATGCATGTTTTTCTCCTCAGACTGACTTTTTCCAATTTTTGATATATCATCATTCAAACTGCCATGAAGAATGGTCATATTTTGTCCTATAGCTAAGTTAAAAGTTCTATCAAGGATAAACCAGTCAGAGCAAACCTAGTTCTGTTTAATATGATGTTTCCCTCCCTTCCCCTAACATTAAATTTACCTCAGCAGCATCTTGCAGGCAAAAGGGAGTGTCAAAGTTAAAGGGAGACATAAAGTCTTTCATACAAAGGGACTTTACTAACCACTAGTCTCCTGAGTGTTTCCATCACACAGCTAACAGCAGTGAGGTCTAAGATAAGCCCATGAATAATCTTTATGTTGCCAGTAGCAGAAAGGGATTGTTGCTTAGATACCTCAAGTAGTTAATCAGAGGCTTTGAGACATGTCCATGATGGGCAGCAGACCAGGATTGTCCCAGCTTCAGAAGTCCCCAGTCCTCATTGACATCCTTAAATTTCCCAGAATGTCAACATTTTCTTTCCTTTGACTACTTGGACTCCCACAGCTGCAAGGACACTTCAGGTCTGCCAAAGCCCAACATTTGTCCCTTGGGTTAGGAGATTTGTGGAGTAAATAGATGTCATATCTGTCCAGTTACTTTGTGACCACGGTAACACCTTGTGATAATGGCCAGTAGGTCTGTAAAAATATTTTAATGCCTAAAGACACAGGTGGAATTAGCCAAAACTACCAAGCTATCTAGTATCCAGTGCCACAGAAGTCATATTCCTCTGTCTCTAGGGAGCTAAATAACTTGAGAAGTTTGACTTAGAAAAAAAAGGCAAATAAAATAAACTTTGACTCTGATTTTCAATCTTGAGCAGTGTTTGAGTTCATTAAAGAGAACACTTGTAGAGTCTTTACTCTTGTTTTTCTTCTGTTTATGGGGTATTTTACTATAAGCCCTCCTCCCCTTATTCTTTCCTTGAGCTTTCTGTGTTAAATGTTTCATCATCCATGCCTGTACACCACCTGGCTCACACCCATACTGAAATACATTGAAAGCCCATAGGCGTGAACATATTCACAATCTTCTCAAATACCCGCTCTCCTCCTCGGGTAGCTATTATCTGAGGTGGTGTACTTGGGTGATCATTTCAATTCCTCCTTCATTTTGTCTCTATCTGCTGCAGGATAATCAGCCCCACAGAGAAACAGCACTCATCATTCCCATACATTTTACATGCCCTGTGGCATCAGGTCTGGAAAACTCAGTGTTCCAGGTCTTTTCTCCTTTTTGCTCCTCCCAGCTCCCTCATCTTCTTCCCTTCCCTGTATTCCTAGGGTAGAAGCAGCCATTCTGTAACTTCTCACCTATAATTGGTAAAACTTAGTTTTGAGCAATATTGCTGAGAAGCCCTCAGGTAACTCAGACTGCAAAATGCATTACTTACAGCACAGTGCAGATAGAAAATTGGTCAAAAAGGAGACACCAATCACTCAATTCTGTTGCCTTATCTCTGTCCATTTGAGCTCTCTGAGCACAGCCCAGCTCACTCCCAGCTGTCCTTATGGAAAGGTACAGGACTTATGACAGATCCGACAGCCCCATGAGGGTGTTTCCAATAGACCAGAACATCTCCAGGCAGCAGAACTTGATTGTATGGGGGTAAGTGTATTCTCAAGTGAGTCCTCACTTCACTTAACAACGAGGTGTGGTCCTGTGTTTCTTGTGCCAATGTCTCAGTCATAAACCACTAGGCAAAACAGGAACCCTGGAGAAAGGCTCCTTTTGAAGAGATTCTTTATTTGTGTCAGGCAGACAATGGAAATCTAATAACTAAACAATCAAGAGGGATGGGCCAAGGTGGAAAAGACTGGTGACAGTCACCAAAGTTGTGTCATGAAATTGCATGAAGCAAAATAAGAGGACAAAGGGAAAATTAATAATTTATATATTTGATAGGAACAGGAACCAGAGGCAACACAGCTCATTCAGTAACCCTGCACCTGTGTTCATGAACTGTCTGTACCAAGAGACTGGCAAACAGTAAATATATTAAATCTCCAAAGGACTGAAGGTAACACAGACCTTACTGTGTTTCCTGGCCTCCAGGCAACACATTTTCAAAATAAAAAGTGTTGCCTGATGCCAGCCCTGTCTGATTGTACACTCAGTTAAAAGCCCATTGAATTTCTTTCGCAAGGCTTTCCTGAGCGTGGGTGTGCACCCTGTAAGTGAATGATTGTCATGTTTTCAGTTTTCCTACCTGTGAACACCAAAACACCTACTACCACTTTAGAGGCAACTGGGATATAAACGACACTAGCACTGATACTCAAGAGCTGCGGGAGGGCCTTCAGGGAGCAGAGCCAGGTATTTGAGAAGGGTATTAAGTAAAGCATGCTCTCTATCCTATTACCCTCCAGAAAGCTCTCCAATTTGCACCCCTCTCCTTAATAAACACACTATTAGAGCACCAAGCTAACATGGTCTCTTGATCCCAATATCTATGTGTTTCCATTCAGAGGTGGCTTGGATACATCTGCCAAGCACTGCACCATATGCTTATACCTACAGTTTTCTGTGGGGAAAAAAAAAATGGTTTGTTAGTTATCATTCCCTTTTCCTTCTTGATTGTAAATTCATGGGAAGGACTTTGTTTGGTTGTGAGCACAACATACTTCTACGCTAAGATCACTTCTGCTAGACAGCAAGGGGAAAATTGTCCCAAAAATGGATATGTGCAATATTACTCAAGGATCTCAATTTCCCTAATATAAACACTGAAGACTTAAAGACCAAGGGGTTTTGAAGGAGGCTGAATGAGCACATGAGAGGTAAAGTGAGTTGATAGAAAGTATAATATTCTACAGTGATGAACTTTATAGAATGGTGTGCAGAGGTTAAAGGTTCTGGAAAATTCAAAAACCTAAGATCATTCTAATTGTCCACCTGATGGGGCATTCTTTTGACTGTTTAAAAAAATGAAATAATATAAATGGACAGGAAAATTCTGAGTTGTCCACACCTTACATGTAAAGTAGCACATTTTGCACAGCACTCAAAAAATTTTCCTTTAAACAATTGCAGTGGATACACAGTTAAGCACTCTTAAGAAGATGAAAGTTGGATGAAGTGATGGGCAAAAAATTTATCTGGCACTGTTTCAAACTGAGAAGAAACATATAATTAGTTACCAGAAAAGATTCAGTGTTCAACTTGGGCTTGCTAATCTTCTGATTAATTAAATATAACACACATTAATATTATCTGAACTCTTAGTATGCAGCTAGATTTTGATCTTGGCCAAAGGGTTTCCCACATCTGTACCACTGCCTTTTCTTTTCTTTTTCTCCCTACTGGCTGCCTGCACAGATAGCTGGTAAGTTTAGAGGTGAAGAACAGCTCAAAAGATCCAGGCAGCTCTGTACTATCCTGCCTTCAGCCCGTATAATACTTTGTCTCAAAATCCGCAGAGGTGGCTTTCCTTCCTACTGCTATGAAGTGCCTTACTGAACCAGGAGCCAAAGCCCTTATTCTTTTATACAAATGGCCAATCAAAAGCATCCCCTGTCTGTGTGTTTTGCTGAAGTCCTGATGCATTTGTTCCCCCTTTTTATGCACATCTTTATCACTGTAGCTCTGTTCCGATTTTACCAGTGACTGTCAATATTTTGGCCACCTGGCACCTGTTTTCCTCCTTGGTTTTTACTTGGGTTACTTTACACAGCTCATAATCTGCATGCATCTGGGGGAGGCTGGTGGTTGTGGGTGGCTGGGAGGACAAAACTGTAACTCAGGAGGAGAAAATCTTGCAGTTGTTTGAAGGATGGAAGGGCAGGCCTTTATCCTGCTTCAAAGAGGATAGCTTTGAATGGAAACTCAACTTCTCATTTTAAGTATTCCTTTGAACTGCGGAATGACACGCATAGCCCATTCCTAAGAATAGCATCCTTTTATATTTATTTTTTTTTTTAGTTCTGAAGAAATCTATTTCTGCCCAAGCATGGTATCTCCTTCACTTTTAGCTCTGAAAATTATTTATATCAGAAATTCAGATTAAGGAAAGAAGAGAGGGAATTGAACTTACTGAAATGGTTTAGGAGGTGAATCCCATTACGGACTTACTTTACCCCTTCATTTCAGCTTTGTATTGAAGGTAATGTCCTCCTTGTCTCTCCCTACTGCCCTTCAGTTCACATTACAGTATGGTCTCACAGCACACGAACAAGATTACTTTTGGAGGAAACTCACCTGGAAGAAGCATCCAGAACTATACCTGAAGGGCTTCAACCATAAATAGACATTCAGTCTGCAGAACCAGATTGGAAGCCATCTGAAGGAACCCATCTCTCAAATGTCTGTAAGGTGGCCATCTGGGCTACAGCCCTTACTGGTTCTCTCTACTAATCTGTTTCCATGGTCTGTAGTGCTTGCTTGTGTAGGTGCAGGAAGTGTCATCCCCCATTCTTACAACATTTTAACATATTCCAAGCATCACAGACTTAATGTAATATCTGAGGGTTTTGCATGGGCTTAATCAGTAACTTGTGGAATCAGGTTAAAAACTGCAATAAGAAGTGACATGTAGCCTGTAGAGAGACATGAGAAATTTACTGACCACAGAAGAAAAACGCTGAAAATGGCCTAGCTAGAAAAGTTTCCACTGGAAATAGCTGGATCAATATGCTAGTACCAATGAAATCTATACATGATAACAGCATTAAAGTGCTTAAAACATGTTTGTATTATTACGAAATTGGCTAACTTTTGTGGTATCTGAGTGTACTGAATGACCACATGGTCAAAATCTTCAAACTACAGTTTGTAATAAATTATCATCCCCTTCATAAACGTCTATGCGTAAGTGATGCCTATTTTTTCTCATTGTTCTGGTATATTTTAAGAAAATATGATGGTTAATTGAAAATAGATATTTTTTCCATATGGCCTGGAACAAAGTTTTGGATAAACAGAAGACTGAACTGTCTGGAAACAACAGATGGCAGTGTTTTAAAGATGAAGAGATGAAAGCTTGGATAACCAGTGCTGAATGTCAGTAGTAACATATGATGGAGACAGTACACTTATATCTGGGAATGTAGTTCTACCATAATTCTATGGGATGGGCATGTGGTCAAAATAGGTACTTTTTTTTTTAAAATGAAAAGGAGGAAAGTGAGCTACCTGTCATATTGCAGCAGCCAGACACATGGTCTCCTTGCATTTAAATTCAGTAGTGTCACTTATGGCTGTAAATAATGTTCCCAGATCAACTGGCAGATGCAGAAGAGTTTATACTACCAGTGCAAAGGCTTAACCTGTTTCTGTTATACATTTACTTAAAATCCTGGGAGAAACATTCAAAAGAGGACAGGAATGGGAAGTGTAAGATCAAAGTAAAAAGGTTCAAATGCGTGTGATAACTGTGGTATGTAATAACTAAATAAATAACCTACCCCATCCTTTGACATGTACCACAACTGGACATTTGTCTATAACTTGGTAGTATATAATAGAACACATTTACCGTGCACTGAGCTATGATTAAAAGGCTCATTTCCTTGACATATAGAGATGAGTGTAGATTCGTTTGAGTAGTACCACACATGACAAAGGGAGAGTTGGTCCCGATTTTTACAGCAAGTTATGCTGATATTGAAAGATCCCAAGCCAGCTCAAGGGCTGGCTGGAATAACACTTCCTTCCCTTGATATAACTCTCAGCAGCATTTCTGAGTCATTTTTGGTGGATATGTAACATTTTTACAGATAAACTTCTAAGGCAGAGAAGGAAACAATCCACCTTTTACATTTCTCTCTGACAATTTGTATTTATTTTTGGAGACAGGAGAAATGGAGGAGGGGAAAAAAAAAACCAGAAACAAGTCAAACTGAACTATCTGAGAACAGACAAGAGAGTAATTTGGTTTAAATCTTCTTATTCGCATTTACAACAGTAAACTTACTTCAGTTGCCTCGGGCTAAGGATCTGACCTATACTACACTTTCTGTGGAGAATATCAGAATATTACTGTATACATAGTATACATGTATAGAAATGGGGGCTTGAGAAGTAGAGCTAAGTCTTCTAAGAGGAGTAGGGAGCAGGGAAAAATAACGTTTGCTTTCAAAGTTTCTATGCATAGAGCCCAAGATGGGACAATACTGTCATGCTTACAGCAGAGCCAATGTCAAAAATCAGATGTTGGACTTGCTTATATGTAGCAGTTAGGCTTCTCCAGGCAAGAGCCCATTCAGCAAGCACTGCTGTCCCCAAAGTGCCACATACAATACCTGTAGCAGCCCACTTGCAAATGTCCAGTTTTGCTGGTGTGGATAACACTTTCCAACTCCTTTTCTCAGACGCACCAACACTGGGATTCTGGGGATAACACAAGGCAGATGTGCAATAGGGAAGGAAAAAAATTATTTCTGTGCCTTTTTGTGCTTTATCTCAGTAATGTGGGATAGCTCTGTTTCTGCCTCAGCTGAGAAGGGCTGGACATAAAATATCCTTTTGAGCCTTGTCCTTCTGGGCAGAGGTGGAAACAAAACTATCTTGCATTACTGGTATTTCTATTCCTATTTTATTATTTAGGCTTTCTCTTCAGTTTTGAGAACCCATTTCTTCCTCTGTCTCTGTACAAAGACTGATAACCTACAGTCCATCACTCTCATAGCTGGACACTTGAGTTAAGCCACAGCAGGAGAGCTGTTCTCACTCTTATTTTAAGTGCAGAATGACTTTTTTTTTTTTTTGAGAATGTGCAAGTTTGTGCAGTTATAGTTTTATGCACTAGTTATATGATTATCATTAATACATTTCAGTGTTCGCATTAAGATAATTGCCTTAAAATGCAAGTTGTCTTGTACATACTTTTTCTCCAGTAGAGCTAAGATTTTGAAGATGTTTTGACTGGATTTTTTTATTAGCATTCTTCAATTTCTTTTATATTTACAGTAATTTTTTAATTTCCTGAACTTGAAAGGCATGGCTTTTTTGATAATTGCAGTGTTTTTATAAGACTTCTTGTTCATGTGTGGTTGGTATAGGCTCCCAAACCTCCACCTAGCTTCATATAGCTTTGTCTCTGGGAATCACACACATTAGGGATACACACAAGAACATACTAAAAAGCATCCTTCTGGAATGGTAGTGTTAGGAAATTCAGTAACAGTACAGATTTACTGTTAGTAGCAAATTGTACTGTGGATAGAAGTAAATTTTGTATTTTAATAGAAACTCATGCCCAAGCATAATGTTGAGTTGTAGCCTGTTCTGCATTTAATGTTCACCAAGTGCCACACAGGCATTTTGCACACTTGTATCTCACCTTCACTTTGTGTTTTGTTTTATCTCATTTGTGGAGCTGGAGTCGTTCTTCAGAGTTAACTGAAGTTACCCTGGGTGTACACAGAAAGGGAGGAAAAACAGATGGGGAGTGTATCTCAGCAGTGACAGAGAACATAGGATCTGGATTTTCTTATTGGATTTTTGAGTGAGAGTCTCCTCTCACCTCTGCTTTGTTTATGTGGCTGATTTATGCCAGCATTTGAGAGAGGTGGTCACTAAAAAGGGATGTCTGGTGTTCATATCCATGATGCTGTACTGAGAAACCATGCATTGCCTTCAGGATACGCGTGTTTTAAGCCACTTACTAGCTGTTGGAATGAAACCCATCAGGCTTTAGGCAAACCTTGTTAGCAACATCATAAGGGCAGAGGATCTGCTGGGCTGCCTGAATGGTTTGACAAGCAAAACTGTGACTAATAGATTTCCTCAGGATCAGATTAGAGATGATAATTGCATCTCCCTTTAAAATGAAAAGAAAAATCCCCCAGTAAGTGCAGTCTTGCCAGCAGAGCTGAAACATCTAAAATTTTTGCCAGGAATCAAAGACCCTTTTCCTCTTTCAAACAAGTGAAATCAGGTGTGAACCACTTGAAGTCAAAGGAGTTACACCAGCAACAAAGAAAGGCAATTGTAAGATAAGGCAGGCCCCAAATGTCAGGATTTATAAGATATTACTGCTCGAATGACATTCAGAGATTGCATTAGCATCAACTATATCTCCTTTTATCCACTAATTGTGTAATTCATTTAAAAGAGCAACCAGATTGGTTTCATCTGTTACATGTTGTATGGGCCAAACCTCAGGAAAATGTTTCCCTAGGCTCATCCCAAGAAAAACATTCACACACGCTGTTTATTTTTATATTCTCAAATACTACTTTTATCTTATGTTTTAGCTAGATATTCCTTTAAACTTGCTCTTCTGATTCCTTGTCCCTTTGGTATCTCTTAATTAGACTTGGTGACTAATTCAGAAGGAATTACTTATTTAACAAATCCCACCCTTTCCTATCACAAAGCATCTACAAGCAAAGCACTTTTATTTTTTTCAAGTTGTTATTAATTAAAAAATATTTACAGACATTCAGAGCACAATTCTTGTTCTGTAGATTTCCTCTTGTGCTTCCTCAAGATGTGCTGTCAGTGGTCTACTGGGATGTCCTCTGCATTACAGTGATGCCTGAATGACTGACATGGGTAACTATGTGACAACTTGGAATGGAAAATGTTTATCTCCAGACATAGATTCTTCTACAAATATAGACTAATTAATAGTGTCAGACATCCCTCTGTTCTTCACATGATTCTCTTGCTCACTGTTTAACTTTCCCAGTCCCAGACAAAAGGCAGGGTCCTGTACAGCCTGGGAAGGTCTCCATGCAGTTGTTTGTCCTTGCAGTGGCAGCCAACAGCTGTAAAATGCTATGCAAGCACAGTCTCCTGGCTGCCTGGCTCTCTTCCTTCCCTGATACACTGACTCTTGTCACTCAAATGCCTTCTACTTTTACTGAAGGGAAAGGGAGAGGGAAAAAGAGTGGAGGGGAGAGCTGTGGTTATTTCTTTGTATCAGAGGTTCACACTCCTCATGTTGCCCCTGGGATATATAAATGCATGTGGATGTGTATCTGCATATGCACCTGCAGCATGGGCTGGTATGTGGGAATATCCCTATTCCTTCCCATTGACTTTCTCATATACCCTGCTCTGGACACAGCCAGAAGAGAGAACAGACCTCTCATCTCTGTACTTGTGGCAAATAGGTGCTGGAGGACCACGTTGGACCTCAAGGACACACCTGAGTAAAGGGTCACTTTGTAGGTGACAAAGGAGTCATTACCTTTTCCCAGGATATTTTAAATGTGATGAAGGAGAAGAAATTGGTAGAAAAGTTGACTTTTTATCAAAAGAAAGACAAAATAGGAGACCATGCGAACCTGCTGGCGTTACCTGCAGCAAGAAGCTCGACTGCTGTCTATAATGCACTACAGGCACAGCCCTTCCTATGCTGGAGCTGATGCAAGCCTGACTCTGCGTCTGATACATCAATGTGTCTGTATGGTCACAAACCACAGCTGGGTCCCTTGACCCCAGAAGCACGTCACTAAACATGACAAATGACTCCCCACAGCACTCTTGACACCCGTGTGGGCTAGCTGCTGGCCCCGAGACGGAAGACCCAGCACAGGAGCCACCGTTATGCAGCTCGTGTGCTCCACCTGAATCGCTAGTTACAGTCTGGCCAGCCATGGCTTCGACCTTGCAGCCTTGCAGTCAAGCACCAGCACCAGCACATCTCCTTATTAAGGTCCTCCCATCTGATAAGCATGGGCAGACAAAAAGTCTCAGTTGAAAATGCCTTTTAAAAAGTAGGAAGCTTTAAAGAAGTTTAAGCATCTTTGAAAATTTTTTCTTGTTGTTTTTTTTTTTTAATGAATTATTTTTTAAATTAAATTGACAACACATTTTAATGTAGTTTTCAGAATAGCTTGTTCAGCTCAAATTTGGCAAGGAAACTCGTGAATCTGCAGAGAGATGAAGCTCAAAAGTGAGGTCAAGCTGACCACTGCTGCCAAAAGATTTCTGTGGAAATTGCATAGAAAATACCTGCCGGTGGGGATGATCACATAAGGCTTAGAGACAATTGTGTCTGGCTGAGCCTTAGTTTTACGAGTTAGGGGAGAAGTAAGAAGAAGAGGGGATGACATCGTCCAAACCTGGAAGAGGAAGGAGACCCTCCTCCTCACTGTCAGCAGGGGAAGGAGCCGCACTCGCAGATGTTCCCCTTTCCCTTAAGTTGAGTGTCACAGACTTCCTGGGCCGGTGACGGGACACAGGCCTCGCGGATGTTGCTGGCTGCCTGCCGGAGGCTTCTGTGATAAATAGGTCTGGTTAAAAAAAGAAAAACATCACTGATTCTAGTGAGAGCTCTTCTCATTAATTTTCACCAAAACAAGTGTTTTTGTTTTTTTTTTCTAGAAGGTATTAACTTGAGGGGAAAGGAAAAAAAAAAAAAAGAACAGTCATTTCATCCTGAATGAAGAGCTTGGCATTATTTTGGCTCCTGAGGTGCCACGGTGTTTCCCAGGAGCTGCGGCTCAGCTGGCCTGCGCCTGTGCGGGGCCTCTGGCCCTGTTTCCTGCAGCACGTGATGCTTGCCGCTGTGCAAGACCCGTTTGTAAACAAGGTAACATACAGCACATACGGAGTCAGAAGAGAGAGGCAGTGGAAAGTAAGAGGCTGAAGATCATATGGGATATGTAAAGCTTGACTTATGTGATACTTCTTCACAACATTAGCTTTTGTTGAAGGATTAAGCTGTCCTAATCTCCCCTAAAACCAAGAAAATACCAAGACAGTTATAATTAATCTATTTTCTTGGCTTTGGAGAAAATCCCAAGTAGTTATTTTTCTTCATCTGCTAAGCCGGTTCCAAGGAAAAACTCCTGTCAGTGTCAGTTATGTGAAAAGTATTTCTGACTGAACTTGAATCTGTGGAGTAGCTTTCAAAGTACTTTCTCCTCTGATGGTTTGAGGCGTGTTTTATGAACATGTGTGCATTTCAGGTCCCGCCTCATGAACATGTCCACCTCCTTTGAGTACCTTAGGTATGTGGCATTGTTTTCCTTCTGCTTTATTGCTCCATCTACTGGAACCACTTCTACATGGCATTTGAATGAATAAACCGTATGATGGGTATATTTATTTATTCTTGTTAAAAAAAGGAAAAAAAAAAAGAAACCTCTTAACCTAGTCTTTACATGAGTTATTTTAGTTTTATAGTGAAGTGCACATTTGTAAACTAAATCTCTCCCTTTTTTCAGGCTCTTAATCAAAACCCTGAGTAAGAATACTCTTTTAGATCTAAATCTCCTCATAGGTTCATGTTCTTACTGACCTTCAGTGTTTCCAAACTCTTATGAAAATATCTGGTTGTTTCTCAAAAGATTAGATGTAACAAAACAACAAGTAAAAACTCGCTCCTAGTATCAACAGAAGAATTTTTTTTTTCTGTGGAATTAGCTGAGATTTGAATTGTACTTTGAAAATACAAATTGTTATAAAATTTACGAAACATATATACAATTAAATAAATACAGAAGGGTATTTTCCCTTTAGTTCTTGATTCAGATTCTACCAGTCATATGTAACTTTTTTAAAATGCTTCAGAACAGATGGGAAAACCTAAAACATTAGGCACAAGTGGAAATTTGCACCGCACCTATAAGATTCAAGATAACTTTATTGTCATGTTTGTTTGTCCCTTATTTAAAGAGTGGCTACTGGAAAGGGTTTTGGAAAATAATCCTGTTAAGAATTGTTGTGATAGGGCTAATTTTCTGTCTATATACTGGGTAGAAAATGCTAGAAGTTCTTTCTGTACTTGTGCAGTTAAAACCTCCACAATTTTATCTTGAATTTCTGCTGTCCTTTGTGCATAAAATTCAGTGGAGTGGATGAGAATCACTCAGGAAACGGACTTTACCTCATGGGACAGATTCAGATAGGACTGTGATTTCTTCCTGTCCTTTCCCTTTAAAGAGGGAAGAGTTTGATCCCCTATATAGAAATTTCAAGTGAAAGTGTTAAAACTTGTGAAATATTGGTGTTTTTTTCAAGGCTTATCTGGAATTAGCATTAGTAGTCAATGAAAGAATAGCAGTTTATACTAAGTGGACCAAGACATTTTATGTAATAAAATTTAGAAACACTACCACTAGTGAGTCTTTGCCTCTAATCCTGTTATGATAGGAGGAGCTCCAGCAAAGGATGAGGCTGTGGACTGGAATATGATATTGGTAAGTACTGAAAAGCATATGTCTACCAACAAATAGCATGCAGAGACCTTTGTTCGAACAAGAACAGCATTATTCTCACAGCTTCATGGGCCAATTCTCCTGCTCCCTTGGTTCCCCCTCCCTGGCTAACTTCTTTCTAGCTTAAAAGGAACAATGTTCATTCTCAGAACAGTCTTTCCCAAAAATGGTTCCGGTACAGAGCTGCAATAGCCTTTCCAAGTTGATGGATCACATTTCTTCCCTGTTTGTTCTCTCCCTGAATTTACTGAAATCAAACACTACAGCATGGGATAACTGGCACCGTGTCCCCAGAAGCTGTGTGTCTTACATAACCTACATAGATTTAACTAGATTATGGATCAGTATTCTTAGATGATTACATATCTTATGTTATTTATAACAGTATTGTGTCCTGTCTCCTCTTTCATCAGAATAGCATTGATAAAATAATTCTTCTTTTAATTCATTATATATTTAAATTCAAGATTCATAGTTTTCAAAAGTGAATCACAGTTGTGTCTCCCTTAAATCCATGCCACATGGAAGTAGAGAGTGATAACTGTTCTGAAAATCAAATTTGCTAAAGCCAGCCCTAGCAAGACATTAGCATAAACATTGACAAAATTGCTCGTCATTTTTGAAGAGTGATCCAATCTCAGGATAATCAGGGTCGAATCCCAAACTGCTGACTGCCTGCATTTTCCATAGCATTGATATAGTGGGACTCACTGAAGACCATAGCAATGGAAAGATTTTATGTGGATACGCCTTTTTTTACTGCTGTCACATTTCTCTATCTAACTTTCCTACATTTGATTGAAAGCTGTGTGCAGAGTTGCACAGAAGAAACAGTCTCTGAACAAGGATGTACTGAAGCAAAAAAAAAATGACTTCTACTTTTTCCAGAGAGGTTTGAATCTGGGGATCTTGTCTCACGTGGTCATACTAGAGGCAGACATAATATAATCCCATTATAGTAATAATTTTGCTCATTAAAACTGTATCTGTATAGCTAAGACATCAGTGGAAATAGCTTAGAAAATGCTGCATGTGTGAGCAGAAGAGTGATTGTTAGTGACTTTCTTAAGAATCAGGAAAAGCTGCAGGATTGTGCTGACAAGCAGACTGAAAATACACATAAAAAGATTTTATTATATCATTATGTATGAACAGAGAGTATTATCGGGCTGTCTCAGGAGTTGTGAGGGAACTTGATTAATTTTAACAATTCCATTGGTGGTGTGAAAGAGGCAGTAAGGCAGCCTGTTAATTAACGCAATTATTAATAATTTAATAACCAATGAATAATTGAGTACATTTGCAGTTGATGGATAAAGGATGTGAACTGTAGGGAATATTCAGAGTTTTGGTAGTACTGAGGGATTTAGGAAGGGTTGAAATACATTTAGAAAATAACTAAAGCAGAACCTTCCTTGAAAAGGTTGCACATAGGACATCTATATTCATCTTCATGCTAGAAATGTACCTCAGCTTCCATTACCCATGGGCTTTTCAGATGAACCATGTACCAATGTCCTTTACAAGATAAGAACTGGGAGTTCAGATGTACATCCTCCTCCTCTCTCCATACCTCTAAGTGCAATAAATGTGCTTTCTACTGGTATATCTGAAAATCTTGTGTAACTGGACACATGAGATGTCTTAACCAGAATGTAATGTGGAGGAATCTACCTACAAGAATATGTCACAAACAAAACTGGTTTATATTTTTCTCCTCAAAAGCAAAAGAATTAGATGAGACAGGGAATAGGAAGACCATCTGTGCCTAATTAAAGGGTGAGACTGCATAACAGCAACAGATGTTACATTATTGTAGTCAGAAAAGTTTATTACTAACAGTGGTAAATGTTGAGTTGGATATTTCCAAGCAGTAATTTAACAGACATACTTCCACATAGGCAACCCTTCTCTTCCTGGACTACATTCATTAGTTTGTAGTGCCATGAAAGGTCAAATTGCAGAAGAGGTCTTGATAGCAATATTTTCTATATAATGAGAAAGATGAGGACTGAAAAGCTAATAATACCTGTCAGAAAAAGGCATCTAGTGCCGATGAGTAGAAAAACGGGCAAGTTTGCGTGAACAAGACATGAAGAAAGGGCTAACATTCCTCCAGCTTCACTTAGTTCCTGAAAGCCCTCTTTAAAACTAGAGATAACCACCATGAGAGGGTTCATCTTGTTGCGTGTGCCTCATGGATTCTGTAACTGAACAGCATTTAAGTTCAGAGCATGACTCAGAAGCAGGAAGCCCCTTCAGTCTGGGTCAATTTCTTTTCCTGAATAACTTCTGCAAGCTGTTTGAAACTACCCTGCATCAATAGTCCAAAGGAGAAGTTGTGGTACATGGAGCAGCAACCTCTTTGAGTTGCCATGAGCTTCTGCTGGCCACAGAGTTGGACACACCTTACGTTGCTGCATAATTACAAGGTTACACCCAATTCTATCTGTGTAAAGGCCTCATTCCTCCATTTTGTTACTTCCTATTCTCACTGTTCTGATTTGATGTGCAATTATGTACGTTTCCATTAATGCGACTCCACATGAGGCCTAGAGTGTGGATTTGGTGTTTTGTGAGTATGTGTAGTACTCAGTGGGGTGCTACCTACTCATATATAAAGGGGCATGGGGTTTTGTTTGCTATGAGATTCTGAACTAAATGTGCAGGAATGTCTATGCAAATTTTTTTCTCTTACTTTTTTTCCCTTTCTTTTACAGAGATTTTAGCTCATTTTCATTGCTAAAGCAAGGAATGACAATAACTCACAGGTTTTATTACCACTTTGTGTTTCTGCTTGCATCCCTGTTCTCTTCTTCCCTAGAGAGTGCTTTCCATGCATGTCTCTCGAAACAGTCATTCTCTGCTTCTGAGACAGAAGTTACAGTAAGGGGTTGCTTTGTGGGTAGACTTACAAGTATCATGCTGATAAAAAGGGATCAGATAAAGTCTTGCTTTGTCCGAAAGAGATAAGTTAGAAACTGGGAATGAATGAATGAATGCCCAATCAGTGATCTACAATTACAGGAGCTGATGGGAAGGAGTGTCAGGAGAATCCAGAGGTTGCCATAGAAATGTAACAAAGGATGTAATCCTCAGGGACTGCACCTGAGTCAAGTACCAAATGTGCAGGAATTCTCAGTGAATGAAACTCTCAAGTTTAAGAGAAAAATAGAAGCCATATCACAGATAAAGATAATTGAGCTGTCTGTCCTGTTCGTGATATCATGGTACATCCCATCTGGACGTCAGCCGTGATCGCTGTTATGCTGCTTTCCCAGCCTTGTTTGAGTGAAATATATAAATCTCAAGAGAACTTTCAGAGCATCGGTGTACATCTGCTGGCTTCTCTAGTTCCTTTTGCTAGGAAATCTAGAAACACATTATCATTTTTGGACCATAGCAAGCATTTCAGTTGCTTGTTATGGAAATTCTGTGTAACAACAGCCTAATGCATTCAACTTTGGGACAGCATTCTTCTGACTGTTTTTGAGTGACTCACAACTTTTAAAAAGACAAGAGGGTATTTCCTGGGTAGAGGGAGGGCGTACAAAAATGATTCTATTTTGAGAAGAGCCTTAACTCTGAATATCCTTCATCCAACAAGACACTGGAAGAGAGGGTGTCATGCATGCATGTAAGCCTCTTTCTAAAGTAATTTCTGCATGCACTCCCATATACCTTGAAAAAGAAAGGGAGCATTATGATAATCTAAAGGTGTGGCAAGATTGATATTTCTACTATTTAGAAACATAATGTTTCTCCCCATCACAGGCATTTTGGAGTGAAGAAAATTGGTTGTATTTCAAGCAACTAGCGTTGTGAACAACAAACATAGACAGTTTCAAACGCCCAAATCTACCACCAGAATACCCTCTAGTGCAATTGCAGGAAGAGGTGTCATATTAATGACATATTAACATTGGCTGCCTTAATATATTAGACCATGGAATCCCCAACAGGGCTTGTTGGTGTTTTGAAAGTAAAATGAGACAATTTGGTTTTGAGGAGACACAGTGCCCTCATTAAATGTTAATCTTAGAGGGAGCAAACCAAGGTTTATGTCTCAGTCCCGTCATAAATTTCCAATAGGGAGCCAAATTCTAAAAAATATAGTCATTCAAGCACTCAGCAAAATTGAAACAAAACAACCATGATCAACGGGGAATCTAGCAGTTCAGTGATCTGAACATCTTAAGAGCTCTGACTCAGGAGGTTAGGTCCTGGTCTTCTGCAACCTAAAGCCCAAGCATGCAACCTAAGGCAGACACTGAGGCTCCTGAGATGGGCATCCTGCGAGATGATTAATCTCAGGCAACAGTGCCGAGAGGGGATGAGTAGGTGGCTGGTGGTGTCTTTCTCTCTCTAGTGACTGCAGAGCGAACCTATCTAAATTTGAATAGCTGTGTTTTAGTCATACAAATCCCATCATCTGAGCCTCCCCAGGAGTCAAAAACATGACTTGGGGCCTGAAGAGGATGTTGTTCACATTACCACAGGTGACTGTGAGATATTTATACTAAGAAAAAGCTTAAATTGCATTTAAGAAGAGTATTTTCCTATAGTTTCCCTATATTTCTGAATCAATAGAAACATCAAATATACACACAGTGAATAGTTTATACACAGTATATCGTGTAAGGAGCTCTTCAAATAACTTTTTTTTTAGATAATGTATATATAAAAAAGGGAGAAAAGTAATACTACACATTTTTGCACATTTACAAGCTGTATTTGTAATTTTGAGTATACGTAGCCAAACTGAGATCTGAGCAATATCTCTAGCAAATTGTTCTTAATTAAAAAAAACAGTTTCAGAATGGGGAGGAACTCATTCTGAATTAATTTAAAATTCAGCAAATGAGTTTTGACAGGGGAAAAAGAAGAAAACATTTGGAGAGGCCAGACTTCTTTTACAAAAAGGTTAAACATTTGCAATTTTATTCAAGTTGGTGTTATCATTTCAAATTTGATCTACTATATGGCAGGGATAAATAACTGTAAAGAATTTTTTTTGAATTAAACTCTAAAATGAAACTTAATTTCAGCCTACCCTGAAACAGTTCTCTCATTTTTATTTTCTTTAGTTTAGGCACTCAATGAAAATACCCCAATTATTTTCATATATCTCATTAAGTTACCAAAATTTCTCATAGAAATAGATCTTTCCATCTAAGAGAACAATGAAATTCTTAGCTTTCAGAAATATCTAAAATACGACTATAATATTAAAGAGCAATCATTAGGTATACAATGCCTGAAACTGAAGAACTTATTTTGGTTTGTGTTTTTGATGGTTTTGAAAGCATTGTTGAGAAGACAAAATGATAAGAATTTTTTTTTATCCAGACTCTGAATTTCAAGTCAGGTTAGAGACAGAATCTGCAGTAAGAGAAACAGGTTTTTTAAGAAATTTTTATTTTCATTCATAACAGAATAAAGTTATTCATTAAATGCTTGTAGATTAAAGCTTGGTTAGTGAATATATTTATCTTCCAATGAAATGCAGTTCTGCAAAATATTTTATCTCACAGTAAATGCACAACAGCAGCAACTTTAGTTATTTTATGCGTAATGTACATGAAAATGCCACATGATTTACAGGGCTTGATTCCATTCTCACTCCTCAGCTTTGCACTGGTGGTGGTTTAGTGGCGTGATTCCTCTTGTTACTGGCTGAATTCCCAGTCTAAGTGAGTGGATAATCAAACATACAGGGTGGTTTGGTTTATTTTTTTTTGTTCAGGACAATGAATAACAATGAGCTTCCCTGGTTCTAGCAGATTTACTTCATTCTGATGCATATGTTGTGGCCTCTCTGCTCATTAGCACATGCATTCAAGCTCCTACTAAGCAAAACAATATATCTGTAACATGGAAGCACTCGGTGATTTTCATTCCTTCTTTTCCCACAGCTCTGTGCCCTTAGCGAGAGCCGAGCCCTCCATGCCCTACAGAGCGGGCAAGTGGCAGTGTAGGTGAGGAAGGCACAATGACTCCTTGAGACTCCACACGTTTATAAACCATCTGCTGGCAGCTACAAGCCCTGAGACCATGCGTTGTGCGTGCTTCGCTGTGGACAGTCAGACCTGCCAAAAGATCCATACAGGGGCAGGAGTGTCCCTTCTATTCCCAGTGCCCCACAGGGTATCTGCAGGAAGAGGGACGGGTGCAATCCTACCAAGGAGACTGCACAAGCAAGGAGAACTCTTGCGTGCCTACCCAACTCACATGCATCACCACAGGAACCAGCTACAGCCACAATATAGCCCTTGACTTGCACTGACAAAGTATGAAAATGCTGCAGCCCAGATAGTCTATAAAATGTTTCGGAGACCCTTGCATATGGAGTTTCTAAGGAAGCAAAAGAAGCTGCCTTTTTGCTCCCTGTCTCTTCCTTGACTGTGTCTCTCTCCCTTGATCCAGGTTCAGAATCATGTCGCACAGCAAGCAGGTATTGCAGAGGTAAGCACAGTATGTTACTCTTCCCTAAGGAGTCACACTTCTGTGTGACGTGAGCTGAAGGAGGCAAAGCTGCCTTGCTGACTTCGGTTAAACTGACAGAAGCTGGCAGCCCGGATCTTTTTGCTTTTGGTCCCACTTTCATGTTTCTGTTTGTCGCGTGCAATAAAGCTTTCAATCAGCTTCAGTTTTTCATGCTCTTCCTTCAGGAAGAAGTCGACAAGCACACTCTTCTCCTTTTTGATCTGTTCGCTGATGTCCTTGGGAATGTCAGGAATCATCCAGTCAACCAGAACACTGAGGAACATCACCAAATTCTGCAATCACAGCAACAGACATTAAGGAAGTATGAAAAACCCAAAATACTCACACTAGAGTAAACCAAAACCTTTGCTATAGCTATAAGGCAGGTATCAAACACATTTTGCTGAAGGCGCATAGTGTTAATAGTTGAGTAAGGCTTTAGTTCAAGAAACAGCTCACATTTGTGCACAACTCCCTCTCAGTGGAGCAGCTGAATTAAACACATGCTCCAGTTAGGTTTGAAATGGGAAAGGACTTGGATTCATCAAGCAATTCATGGCCTAAGTAGCTAAAACAGTCCTATTCTTTACGGGTGTTCAAAGGTGCACAGTTCTCAACATCAAATTAATTGAGATTGAGTTCAGATCCATTACTATAAGAGCAACATCAGTGAAAGCAACTTCCAACACAGTCATACCCCTATGTTTCCAGTGTGGCCTGAGCAGACAGCAGACAACTTTCGTGGTCGTTCTGTACCCAAAACCTTCTATCTGCTGACAAGCAGGATCTGTTTACCCTACTGCAGTGTGCAAGCCACAACCTTGAACCTCAAATGTCAAGGTCATTACAGGTGATCCTTATATAAGACTGAGGCAGGAAGCAGACTGGGCAAAAAGTTTTGCTCATTTGTGAACTTTATAGATAAATTATGCTTTGGGGTTTATATTATCACGATAATGCTTTGAAAATTTCTCTGTTGTGTAATACCTCAAAATGTGTGATAACATTTGCTGACAAGGCCACTAACATGAACCCTCTATCCCCATCTGAGACAATGGAGCTAATTAACCAGGGAATGTACTCTGGCAGAACAACAGGCAGGCTATTTGAAGCCCAGCATAACCAGTTGGTTTCATATGTTTTGCAACCAGTGGTGGAAAATTACTGAATACAGAGCAAAGAAGCAGAAGAGGGCAACATAAACCAGGCAAGACTCACAGACACACTTAGGAATATTTGGCAGGTGAGGAGAAAATAGAGGCAGATTTCAATATGAAGAGTGGATGCAGTTTGACTGTGGTGGGATCCTAGATCATGGAGGACAGTAGAAATCTTCTGCCATTCAAAAGGCAAACCGTGATAGCAAACCTCTTGCCAGTGAGATCTCCACACTGAGGAAAATTTACTCCATGTACTGGTAGAAAGTAGCAAAAGACCTTGAAGGATTTATTACTTCTATTTCTTACTTTGGGTAAAGAACAGTGTTTCACAAGCCTGTATAGCATTTTTGTGCTTTTTACAAGTGGTGCCCCTGAGATTATAAAAGCTGACAGAGTCCTCTTAACAGAAATGTCCAAGGTCCTGGAGTATTTTGGGCAGTACTGCTAGTGCCAGGGGCTAAGGCAGGCTGTGGGTCTTCCCTTCCATGAAGGGAAAGGAAATCAGTGCTGAAGAGGTGTGCCAGCGTGTTCCGAAGGGAGAACCTGTGCTGCAGCCCACTGGCACCTCAACAGCTGGGTGCAAACACATCGGGCTGGGTATTTGCAAACAGAAAAGCTCTATTGGAGGTGGGCTTCTTTGGCACATGCATTTAAATCTATTTATTATGATATTTCTGCAACTGAAATTGCAGCAACTCAATAGACTTACCTGAAATAGAATAACGAAAGCCAAGCGAGCAGATAAGACTGCCCAGTACTGGTTAGAAAATTCATATGGATCTTGGGACCAAGGTGGTTCTCTGTAGTCTTTGAACCTGTCGATGAAGACAGGTCAGTTATCATACAATTCCAGCAATCTCCTCCTGCATGAATCGCTTTAACACAATGTTCCAATCACAAAACCTAAGGAATCAGATCCTCCAGATGTTCCTACTTCAACCCTTATTATGAAATACAGCTCCAGAATTAGAGCTGGACTATCTCCACTGAATTTAGCAAGCTTAGTCTGGTTTTCACAGTTGTAACCAAAATCAGAACATCATTCTAATCTTGGAAGTTTCCAGATTTTCCAGGATTTACAGATGTCCCCCCCTTTTTTTTTTGTTAATGTTAAATTGATGTCAGTGTACAGGGAAATTAAAGCATAAGATAGTCTAAGGCATTTGCAGATGGAAGGAGACAAGCCTGTATTCATCTCACCTAAACCTTGATTAATTTAGGCAATAATTCAGCCCACGTAGAATCTGACTCACACTCTGGTGGTTCCTGCCTTTGCATTAACGACAGGGGGAGCCATGGGAAGGGCACTTCCTAAATTAACTGTCTAGACTTAGACAGGATAAAACAGAGCCTTAGTCGTTTGGTGTAAAGGCTGATGCTTTTATTGTTATCATCAATCATTTGGAAGTAAACAACAGGCTAATAAAAGTCACAGATGCTCCTAAATTGGGAAGTTTTGCAAATAGCAGGAAACACAGAAAGCAATAAGAAATACAGACAGGAAACATAATGAGAATAATCTGGGGAAATGGAAAATAATTAAAAATAAAACAGTTGAAGGATCATTGAAAGGATAGAGTTGGAAAGAAAATACAAAGCAAATAGTCTGCAGCTTACAGTGGCCAGCAAGTTAGCACAAGTTTGAAATATGGCAGCAGGACACTATGAGTTGTGGATCTGTAAACAAAAGGCACAATGGTGCTGGAGGGTATTAGCCCTTCTCTGCACAGCTCAGGTAAAGCCACGCCTGGAATGCTGCATTCAGCCATTCAGCTGTGGGGATTTCAGAGGGGGAAAAAAGGAAAAAAAAAAAAAAAGAAAAAGATAGCAACAAATTGAAGGCAGTTCAGCAAAACAATCCAGGGGCTGAGGAGACTGACTCACCGGAAAAGATTAAAGAAGAGCACATGTATTGCTCCACTTTGGTAAGTAACAGCCATAGCTGGACATGATAGCCATGCACAAATTGTGCCCTTAGGACTGAAAGGGATAATTTAATGCTGTTCACAGTGTTTGACTAGGAGTAATGGGATGAAATTAAGAAAGGGAAAATCTGTTTTGAATACCACAAAACCCTTCCTGACAGTAAGATTAATTAGACTGTGGAAAAGCCTCCACTGGGGAACAGTGAAGAAGGTTCATATATAAAATCTGTCAGCTTCAGTTAGCAGGTGCACTTACCAAAAATTACTTTCAGGTTCTATCTACATGGTTTTGCATGTGAAATTGTACATTTACAATCCACACCCTGCTAGACACACCCCCCCATCCCCTGCAAAGGAATTCAGTCTGAAATGCTGGATGTAATTCTGTGCTGCACATTCCTGGAGAAAAAGAACACAAGGAACAACCCATGATGGGGAAGAGGGAGGAGGGAGAGAAGGAGTAAACAACTTTAAATTGTGGGCTGTATTAATTTATGGAAGAACAACCTGGCCTGTGTTAGACCCTGGATTATTTGTTTTGTTCAGTGGTGTGTACACAGCATCCTCGCTCTCCGTCCTGTCTTACACAGGATTCCTGTGAGATCCTACGCTGTGCCTGACCTGTGAGATCCCTGTAGTACCTTTCTGTTTAATGTGGACTCCCATATGTTGCTCAAATCTGTGTATGAAGGCTGCAGAGAGGACCAGAATCAGTTCCCTTGAATTTGATCTGCTTGAACATTAAAGCCAAGGAAAACGACTGAGTTTGTTATGGATTTTGCCTAGCTCCGTAAATCAATCTGTCTTGAAACAAAGCCCAGATTCACCTGGAAGGGTCACCAACTGTGACCACTTAATGTGCTCTGAGCTTCAACAACATGCAGGATATCAGACCCCATAGCAATTTCACCTGGCTCAGCTGGAAAACACACTGCTTATGATGCCTGAATCTACATTCAACAGAACAGTAGCAAATTATTTATGGTGAAGTGAGATGCTGTCAGAGTTACAGACAAGGTAGCTGGGCCTCCTCCCCAACTCCCTTTTAAATTATTCTATGGCACATAGGACTTGAAAGTGCAACAACCAAGGGTTTTTCTAAACACTATATTGTACAGTTATTTTATTTTTAAAAAAGTTAATCATTTCCCTTATATCTTCAATTTTTCATTCTTAAAATATTTGTTTCAGCAAATGTACTAGGGAGAGCACACAATTCGTGCTGCAAAGACTATTGGGTTTCAAAAATAGCAAACTCTAATTCCTCTGAAAAAAGGACAGGAATACGAAGTAGTCAATGTGGTTTATAAATAGAGTACCAAAGGGGAAAAAGAAAAATGCACACTAAGAACAGAGATACTTTGGGGAAGTGAGGATGGATGGAGAGGACCATAAAAGACTTAGATAAAACTGAACTGCAGGCAGAACTAAGAGAAATATGCAAGTATATTTAACAAGTATATTGTGTGGGGAAAATGAAAGACTGGTAGAAAAAACCAAAATGTGTATGTAGGTGGAACTGCAAATCAGTCTAAATCAGCTGATCTGTTTAATTTCCTTTTTCACATGGTTTTTGACAAGAAATTGAAGAAAACATGACTGAATTACAAGGAAGTAGTGCTTCAGCAATGCAGAAGTATATAAGAATTGTTCAGGGAAAAATGTTAGATTCCACCACTGATCACTGGGAGAAGATGAGAAGAATCCCAGAGCACTAAGAAAGTTAATTAATTCAAAGACACTTTATAAATTTACTGAATATTGGAGCAGACTTGTGTTAAGGGAAAAGTCCCTTTAATGACTCCATATCTACTGCTTTCTTCTTTTCAGTGTGATCGGCATGCTTTAATGTACTCTGTTATCATACCATATTATAAAGATTAAAAGGACTAAACAAAAAAAAAGTTATGTAACTTATCAAGGTTTGCTTTTAATTTGCCTTTAGCTACACAAATGTTGTTTTTCTCTGAAAAAAAATCATTACAATTAATGCTATGCATCAGAATGGCATTACAGCGAAGTTTATTTGGAAGCAGTGTCAAATAGTTCACAGCATTGTAGAAAATGCTGCTCAAAATATTCAAAGTATGTATTCTGGATGTTCAGTGGGAGAGTTGTTTCTGACTTCTTATGGTTATTTTTAAGATACCTTAATCTCTGGCAATGCCCGTAAGGAGCTAAATTCAGGCTTATTGTAGCCACATTTATCTCCAGAGGTCACAGAAATCTAAGAATAAGAGAGGTCAGCTTGTTCCCAACATATTTGCCAGAAACAGAAAAGCAGATTTTATTTCCAGCTTAAGGGACAGTGTTTGTTGCTTGTCTCTTGGGACACAAGCTAGATACTTCATATTTTATCACAGTGATAGTTCTGTTCAAAGCTATGATTTTGATAAGATTCAAATGAGGCGGATGATAACAAGAAACAGTGAATGTGGATACTGACATGTTTTCCTAATTCATTCCTCATAGTGGAAGAGAAATGTTCTCATACTTGTTTCTCATTCAGACTAGTACATGGCCTAACATTCAGTATCTGCTTCTTGTTTTCAAGAAATTTTTTTCTTTTTTTTTTTTTCTCGGGGGTATAGACTTGATATTATCAGGTGGAGACCACTTTTATACCTACTATGGATTGTTCCCTTCTCTTCTGTTGAATCCATTCTCATCTGAGAAGTGCACTTCATCATCATTGTTAATGCACACATTTAACAAATACACTGGCAGTCATACTCCAGAAATAAGACGCCAGGTCAACAGTAGCAAAGCGAAACTAGGGAAGTCACAGAGAACTGGGATCCATATAGATCGAGATGCTTCCTTAAGGAAAACACAGGCTAATTTGGAGATGAAAATTAAAAAGTGCTAGGAAATGAGAGTAGAAAAGTGTTTCAGAGACTTAAAAGTCTACAAGAAAGAACAGAGATGATGCATACTCTCACATGTAACATAATACTAAGAAATAACTCCTAGCAACATACTGAAATGGGGAATAGCAGAGCTCACAAGGAACATTTTGAGAAAAGAAAGAGGACTGGCCCTAGGTTTAAGGTGCTCCACCCTGTCTGCCACAGGTAAAATAGCAGGTAGAGCACAGCATGCAGCTTTAAGCACTGCAGAGCCTTTTTTTTCCCTTCTGTCCACCCTCAGCTCTCATCTAATAACCTCCAGATCCCTTTAACAAATTTCCTGACACCGGAATGTGGCTCTGGTGCCTGAGTTATATGCTCTCTCATTACCTGCTTAAAAGTTAGGAGTCTTATCCGTGCACTCATCTAGCCTCCGCTGTAGTCAAGGTAAAAGGCAATCCCAAAAGCACTGCCTGAGATAGAGGGCCAGACTTCTCACTGTATTTACTCAGCTTCCAGTAAAGGAATCAAGATACTTAATTTTTAGGGCTTATAGTTGAATGAGATAAATACTCTGCTTAAAATCAACGGGATTAAAAGTGTGATTAAAGTTTGCTTGCTCAGGAGCAGGAGGTAAACATGCACAGACTACACTGAATAATTGCCAACTTTGACTTCTTTCTTGAAAATTATTACATTATGATATTTAATATACTCCTTAAGATGAGTATGGATTTGTAGGCCTTGTTGGGCAACTTCCATCTACCCCTTCTCAAGGGATTTTAGCAAATCTTCTTATTCCCTAATAATATCAGAATGAAAAAAACCAAACATGATTTTGTGGAGATAGGTATGCAGTCTACATTTAGAAATGTGCAGTCATTTAGAAGCAAGGAGAGGTTTTTGGCTACTTCAGGAACTTAGCTAGAATATGATCCCTTAAATAATCAGTGAAAAGAAGCGAACCCTTCTGAAGGGCAATTTACAGCACCTAACTTGGAAGCATAATTGCAAAGTGAATTTCTCTCCTTGCTTTTAAGGGGCTACTTGTTTTTAACTGCACTTATTTTTAGGAGGGTAAAATCAGCAAATATTTTAAATTAATTGGATTTTGTTATTTTTATTTTTTAAAAATAAAATTGTTTGATTTATTTGATATATTTTTCCTCCCCAACTTTAACTTGAAGACAAAGGTCTTGGTAGGACAAAAAAGTGCATCCTAACCAGCTTTAATTACAAGGCTTCCCTGTCACACTGAGAGCTGCTCTTGCAGATTTATAGAAGACTTGAATAGTCATAACTTAACAGTACCTTTCAAAAATTTCCAGCTGCCCTAGCTATCTCTATCTACTCGGTAAATACAATTTCTGTAAGAAAATCTAAATATCAGATTTGCAGAAATATAGGGCTCAGTGTAACTAATATGAGGAAATCTATTTGTATATTCAATACAGATTTGTCAAGGACAATGAATTCAAGTGAATGGGAGGCAAGAAGAAAGAATTTGAAATTCTAACCAGAAAACACTACTGGATAGCTACAATAACTAGCAGCATTTTCTGCCAGTATTTTATTATTCAATAAAGCAGGTCAATCTGATGCTAGAGTATGTGAATGCCACCTGTAAGATTTGTCTTATTCTGCTCTGCTTGGTAACTGATTTTGTGCCCTTGCTTTCACACTGATGCTGAGAGATTTCAAGAATCCCACTTTTGGCATGTTAGTCAAAATTTTATCTCGGAGCAAAACTCCACAATGAAAGCAGGAGACCAAAGACCTGAGTTTGAGAGAAGAGACTGAGAAAGACAGAGGTGAATCTAGTTTTAGAATCAGGACAGGTTCAGATGGCAACTATCAGGTCTACCAGATTAAAAAACCTTGGCATATCCAAATATATTACACATCAAAACAAATGAGGCTAATTAAAGACCTGTCTGTAGTAAAAATCATATAATTGAAGACTCGCTTTCCAAAGAAAATGGAAGAGTAAGACTTGTGATGTTTTCTTGCTATTGTAGAGTCCAGTGTGGTTTCAAGAGAGTCCAAAAGGAAGGTGAGACAGTCTGTCGAATATAGCAGTGATCAGAGGGGCTGTTTTAACAGCCTTGAGTTGTACTGCCTTCAAACAACTCTTTGAATTTCCACATATTTTTATAAAAAAGCAAGGTTAATTTGAGAGCCCTGGAGCCATGTTAGTGATTTCTTATGCAAACTAGAACTACTCCATCAGTATCTGCACTATGGGAGCCACGGACTAGACAATTTGGACATACTTTAAAGGAAGTCGAGCCTTGTTTCCACAGTCTGAAAAGATTAAGCTGAAATACAAGACATGTAGATGGGGAACAATGCAGGTTTTGAAGATAGGCAGAATATATGGAAAACTCAAATCTCATCAAGTAAACACAGAACTCAATAAAGAGAAGGAAAGCCTGATTCTAATTAGCGGATGTCCGTTTTAAAAACTTATTGTTTTTAATGAAAGTTATGTCTTTCAGTACAGAAAAGATTTTTTTTATTTGAATAAGTATGTCTAAATTGTTTATTTTGCCTTTTTATGGACTGGAAAAAGCCTTCTAAGAACCTTCTAACGTAGTGAGAATACTCTAAAACCTGTACTCTTAAAACCACCTTCTTCAAGACACAAATATTATCAGTTTCCCACTTGGAAAATCTTTGTCTCAGAGAAGATCCCAAAAAATACTTTGACTATGCAAACTGTCATTAGAAGTACTTTACCTGCAGAATAAAACATCCTGTGCAAATGGGGAGTTTTCTGGCTGTGTTCCAGCCTTGAGATGACTGACATTGAAGTATGAGAGCGTGTGATTGATGAAGCCATGCATGGTTCCATTTTTACTGTATGCATATTGATACATAAGGCGTGGAATGAAATCAGATGTGACAGCAATTACAAAAGCCTGAGAGACAAAAAATAAAATAAAACAAAACGAAAACAACCACGACCAAAAATAGCTCCATGAATCTATGTCTAATATGTTTCAGATTAAGTTAATTCAGGTGAGAATTTTCACATTCTAGTAAGTTTAGAGTGATGATGAAGTGAGAGTTAAATGGCCAGACCTGGTACAGAATGTATACTTATATAAATACACAGTAACCTGCTCTATCTCTGCAGGGGAAGACTGTGGTTAGTGAAATGGAATATTTCTCAGAGCATAGAGTAGTAAAAGCAATTAATACATTATACTTTTTTTCCAACTCTTCATCCCTGGAGCCACTAGAGGGTTTATCACTAGTTTTAAAAGAACTACAATAAGACATAATAGCTAACTGGTACAATTTGGAGTATAATTTGGTATAGTTACACAGTATTATCTGATACGAACGACTTGAATCTAAGGTAGTCACCCTTCATTTTCCCCTCTGCATCAGGATTTACACAACTGACGTAGGTGGATCTCATGCTGGAATAAAACTGATATAATGGGGAAATGAATCAGACACAGAAGTATCTTGATCATACCAGTAAGAATTCTTTAGATTCATTTAGATCTGCATTTTGCCAAATAGTTCTTCTGGATCAATATTATTCATGTGGAGAATTGGGCATTCAGTATTTTTTAAAATTGGGTATGCACATATTTATATTTCTCTCAATAAAAAGTAGCTAACTGATATTTTAATGGAATCCTCAGCAAATAAAAAATGTTGAGAGTTTGTTCAACACAGAAGATAATCAAGGATCATAAACTTGCAAAGTATATGCATATAAAAATGAGAGGCTGCAGTGTTTGCTCATCCAGCACAGATTAGTGCTTGGAAAGCCTAAAATCTATGCCTGATAGCAAAATTATGGGCATGTGCAGGGCTGCACAGATTTCCTGCCTTAAATCCTGGAAACTGAAATAAGTGAAAAATGCTCCACCCAATTGAAACAACACTGCTTCTCTGGAGGCATTATAGTTCTCCTGATTGTAATGATAGCCTGCATACTGCTACAGAGTGCTATTGTGCTGGAAGCTATTGTATTAGACAAACTGTATAACACCTCTGCACGAGTTTCCCCTTCAGTAGTGACAAACACAGAATCATCACAGAATGGTTTGGGTTGGAAAGGACCTTAAAGATCATCTAGTTCCAACCCCCCTGCCATGGAGAGGGGCGCCTTTCATCAGACCAGGTCACTCAAGGCCCCATCCAACCTGGCCTTGAACACTTCCAGGGATGGGGCATCCACCACTTCTCCAGGCAACCTGTTCCAGTGCCTCACCACCCTCACAGTAAAGAATTTCTTCCTTATGTCTGATCTAAACCTACCCTCTTTCAGATTAAAGCCATTACCCCTTGTCCTGTCACTACATGCCCTTGTCAAATGTCCCTCTCCAGTTCTTGTAGGCCCCCTTCAGGTACTGGAAGGCCACTATAAGGTCTCCCCAGAGCCTTCTCTTCACCAGGCTGAACAACCCCAACTCTCTCAGCCTGTCCTCACAGGAGAGGTGCTCGAACTCTCTGATCATCTTCGCAGCCCTCCTCTGGACTCACTCCAACAGGTCCATGTCCTTCTTGTGTTGGGGGTTCCAAAGCTGGATGCAGTATTCCAGGTGGGGTGTCACAAGAGTGAAGTAAAGGGAGAGAATCACCTCCCTCAACCTGCTGATCATGCTTCTTTTCATGCAGACCAGGATGCTGTTGGCTTTCTGGACTGCAAGCACATATTACCAGTTCATGTCAAGCTTCTTATCCACCAACACTTCCAAGTCCTTCTCCTCAGGGCTTCTGTCAATCCATTCTCTGTTTGTGCTTGGAATTGCCCCAATCCACGTGCAGGACCTTGCACTTGGCCTTGTTGAACTTCATGAGGTTCTCACAGGCCCACTTCTCCACCCTATCAAAGTCCCTCTGGATGGCATCCCTTCCCTTCAGCGTGTCGACCATACCACACAGCTCGGTGTCATTGACAGACTTGCTGAGGGTGCAACCCCTTCCCACTGTCCATGTTGCCAAGAAAGATGTTAAATCATCTGCCTTTCTAAAGTGTTTTGATATCTGTGGGTCAAAAACCTGCTAGACATTATTATGATTAAACTCCTAGGGCATGAGTCTCTATCTTAAAGCATATACAAGAAAATCTAATTAAGAAATACATGTAGAACAATAAACATAATACATCTGTATACCCACCACACATTATGTTAGTGTAATCATTCTTGTTCTATTAAAGAATATATTTTTCCATTAAGATTTTGTAGCTTGGGGAGTGTGTGAGCCAATTTCAAAAAAAAAAAACCAAAAACTGCTTTTGTAGAAATACTTACTCAGTGGAAAAAAATATGTTTAGGAATACAACCATACCCGTATATATTAGAACAAATGTTAGTGCTCTTTCATCTAGCTAAGGACTTTCTAGTCCTAGAATCTAGGATGTCATATTACATCCTTTTTATTTACAGCAACAGTTATATTAGGAGAGTAACAGAAAAAGGCATGGGTATGACTGACAAGTAGAACTTAATCAATTATCTGGAGTGTTACATCCCCTTCATCAGTTGTTCTTATATATATTGGTCTTCCTGTCCAATATAACACAAGGATAGAGGGAATGAGATGAGTGAATAGTCATCTCCTCTGTAATTAACCCATGCTTTACACTTCCACAAGAATGAATTGGATAATTTAGATTTTATTGTATATTACAGCAATTGAGAAAATTAGACATCATTTTTAAATTATGTTGGAGGGAGAACATAAGCTCCCAAGATCATGGTTAGAAACTGGTGTAACCAAATACTTACGTTAATGATAACTGAAAGCTTTCCAATACCACTCAAAATGTTATACCAAATTCCTGTAAGTGAAAACCAGAATTTATTAATGGATTTACTATTATTTTTCTTCTTCAATGTTGAATTGTTGGTGTTGTCTTCACTGTAATGTTTTTTCATTACTTACCTATATCTTTTGCTCTTACTGTGTCAGGTCTCCTTAGTTCAGTAACAAACTTTTTTGCATCAAGTCGGACTTCTATGATGTTGTTCAGAAGAGCAAAGAGAGGTGCCAGAGGGAACGAGGCAACAAAGAGTGTGACAAAGCCAAACTGGATAACTGGAAGAGAAATATGCAATGTTTTTTAATATCTTCTGAATGGAGCTGGTAAATGCAGGTGACAGCAAATTGTTGATAAGCTTTGCGGGCTACAAAACCCATAAAACTCCACTTCACAATTTGGTCCCAGGGATAAACTTCACAACGTAAGTCTAGGCTATACAAAAGAGAAAGATTTGTCACTGTGCTTTATGAATGTTTCTAATAATGCTTCTAGTCTCTAGCACATCGCCACAAGCCAAAGTAAATAATAAATTTAATAAAGAACAAAGGATTTGGAGTGTATTCTTCTGCATGTATACATAATTAACTAATTAAGACTGTGCTGTTCTTCCCTGTCCTTTGCCTGTACGGAAAATGGTACACAAGTAGGCAAGAGGAGAAAAACTACAAGGTATCACTGTTTCTTCCCAGTTTCCTTCGGAAAACTCGGTGACAATCTGTCAAGAGCAGAAACAGAAAAAGTATCTTTGTGGATGCATGAGCCTGTGGCGTCGTATAGCATTTTCATCCCTCCTTACATCACTGATATCCTTCAAAGTTAGAAATCTTCCTCTTTAAATCCTAGCAAAAGAGAATGCTATTGTCACTTTCTTTTATTTTTTTTTTTCCTGGGTTTGCAATTTGGGTAAAGTAGTTTGGGGGAAAGAAAGCACTGGTCCTAAAGAAAAAGAATATTGCAATGAAGCACAAACCTCCTGAGTTCTCCATGCTTCTTTCACAGGGCGAAAAACCAAACCAACCAACCAAAGAAAACCCTCTCACTTTGAAGTGGATGGCACATTTTATATCATCTTGTGCCCAGTACTAGACTACCAGCACCATGGTATAATAATAAAAATAAAATGACCACATCATCTTATGAGTGAATTAAAACTATTTTCTAGGACATAGGATGACCTGTCTCCATGCAAACAACATGGAGACAGGTCATGCAAAACGTACTTTCTAAGCAGCTAAGGAACCAATGTCACCCTGCAAAGCACAATGCTGGAACAACTGTGATTTTCTGACAGCTCTTGGTGCTCTACAGATACTTAGAATAATGTAGTAGAAAACCAAGTTCCTCCAAGGAAGTTTCTTCAGTTTTTGGGTCAGCAGAGTGTCCTTAATTCCTCCTTCTTTCAGTGGCAATTTAGGGCACACAGAATCTGCCTCACCTGGGTAAATCTCATTTGGCTATAATCAGAGCCTTAAAAGGGCTGTCATTTTTTTTTTTTTTCCCTCTGAGGAGCGGAGGAATTAACAAATTGCCAAAAAGGCTGTGTCTTCCATGGAAAGCAGGAGGCGTCAGTGCTGAATGAGACTAGATAATTTCCTTGTAAAAATGCTGCATTATTTTAAAGTAATACATCAGGGAAACGAGAGAGGTTTTTACCCCAGAAAACTAATGAGTAGAAGAGGAAAGAGACAGAAAGCATGTTACCCAAATGCAAAGGCAGTAATCCCAATAAGATTAAACTAATAAATCTAACTCTGATTTACGCTTTAGATTTAAATAAATAGTAGTATAGAAAAAGGGTGGGTGTGTATGAGGTACTATTTATCATGGCTTCTTCTTCAGTAAATCCCTGTATAAGTTCTCTCTCCACTACTGGAGAAACTTGTTGCACTTTTTGTGAAAATCAAGGGTTTACATAGCACAACTATTTACTTTAAAGTAATTTCCTTATGCACTACTTTCACAGCCTACAACTGACTGATAAACCAGCTTTCTCCAGGATCTTCTCTTGCATGCATCTTTTTTTTTGTGTGTGCAGATTACAAGTCTTTTGACATTCCTGCTTTTCTCTTCTCAGTGACTATATATTTGCACAGTAAAGTTATTATCTCTGTGTTATATAAATGGCCTTTTTATTTTCATTCTCACTGTTTTGCTTTGATATAAAGAGTATATAGTAACACACACCAAAATGGAGCTTTTTCAAAGCATACAAACATCCTATCCTTGAAATCATACTTTCCTGAATATTTTATGTTCAGGGTCAGGAAAAGGAATTAATAAGGAAATAAAACCAGATGTTAGAGTAATGTCCCCAAAACTGTGAAATGCTTAGAAAAGTACATAGTACCAAAGTATGCCATATTTTAAGAGAATTTAGCAGGAATAGAGCTCAGAGGATTTGGTTAAAAAAAAAAAAAACAAAGAAAAAAAAAGGAAAAAAAAAGGAGACATTTGCAATGCTTTAAGTATAAACCACACACACATTTGCTTTGATGTTGTTTGCAGCTCCTTTCATTCGTTGCCTGGGAAAATGGAGTTCAATTTTTTTTCAAGTCCATGAAAGAATGTTCGAGGTATGCAAAGGACTTCTGCACAAATTGTGTAAATAGGTCCTCATAGAAAACTGTATGCCAGAAGTGTTTGTGTGGCCATCTTGAAATCTCTTCAATCTTCTAGCTTCCTTTTTAAGAAAGTGTGAATGATGCAAAAAGCAGGTAAAAAAATGGACAAACAAAACCAAGCATGCCATAATTTGGGTGGTATTTTGTAGTAAACTAGCAAACAATAATTCAATACAAGCAGTCTGTGAACAGCCTCTGCAATGTAAAGGTACTTGCTTAGTTTGGTCACTATTTGTAGGAACAAATATGTCAACAGATCTGCATGGATTAAAAAGAGTAGAATCCCTGCCATACAGTTCAGGTCCCAGAAACAATCTAGTCACAGCATCCTAGAGTTCTGCACAGGCCTATCAAGTCACATAGGAAACATATACAATACTTATAGGGCACTCAAAAAGACTGTTCCATCAAGGACAGCTGATGCCAAGACATCCTATTTTTATACAGAGGACTTGATGACAACTTTGCAATACCCTTTTTTATGTTCATGCTTATGCCACAAGATCTCCTTACAAATCTTCTAGTGTTCACGTACAACCCTATGACCCCACATAGAAACACTGTCTGACTTGGGTGATTATCGAGTGCTTTGAGACAAAAGACTTAAAGAGACCTGTCCCAGAAGGTGGACCTCTGGACACCCAACCTCTTTCATAGCTTTCATAGTTGCCTGGTAGGCCAGCCTGGAGACAACAGATGAACATCATCCAGTCTCATGGCACAAACTAGTGAACAAAGTGATTAAGGGTTGTATAGAAAGGGAAGTCAAGGACATGGGAAGTAATGCCTTCCTCTGGAGCATCAAAGTAGAAGACTAGACGTGCTGTCAGTGACACATGTATTTCTGATGAGAGAAAAAAGCCAACCCACATACTATTGGTGCCCAGGACAATTCACCTTTACTGTCTGTCTTACGCAAGAAAGAGGCAAAGGACTCAGAGCCAGGCCATGAGGTTCTCAACATCTGATGCCACCTCTACAAAAGCTCATCCAGGCTTAGGCTGACTGGGCCCTGAAACAAAGACTATAAAAGACAAGTAGCATTGAGAGAAGTCTCTCAGACCACAGTGCTTCTCAGAAGTCCACTTTTCACAGAAGCTGTTCCTCTGAGAACAGGGCCTGAACAGAACCCAACCCGAACAAAGACATAGCATACACTGTCCCTCTAACTCTAGCCTCCAAATTATGATTAAGAGCACAGATGAAGGCTTTTAAGTTATGGATCTGTAGAGTGCTGGCTAGAGTTCTTGTGTAAGGGATACAGAATCAGTCCTGAGCATAAAACTTTCCACAATGAATATCACTCAGGTTCTACCAGATTTACACACTGAGTACTGTGAGTAACCCAGTATCTTTTACATCAAAACCTAACCTAAGAGAAGGTATTTTTTAATGACTCAGATACTTTTTTTTTCTTTCTTCTGTATCAATAATATCTGGCATGTGTTACTGGAAGAAAACAATGGAAGAATCACTTTTGTGCTAAGTGACTTTCCAAGTCCTAAGAAGAAACTTTTCAATATCCAGGCAAGCCAGGCTGAGAAACTAAGGAAAAGGTGTAATTTACTGCTCTTTGGTAATAAATGTATGCAACAAGCCTACACACAACAGACTGAGTTGGTATTTTCAGATCTATCCT
Source organism: Tetrax tetrax (assembly GCA_009806455.1). Taxonomy (NCBI): domain Eukaryota; kingdom Metazoa; phylum Chordata; class Aves; order Otidiformes; family Otididae; genus Tetrax; species Tetrax tetrax. Next base: position 133,870 of record WHYT01013221.1, read on the forward strand.
CATTACAGAGATTATAGAAAAATGCAGGTTTCTCTTCAATGATTCTTTTTTTTTTTTTTCTTTTACTGCCTCACACATTGCCTTCTTGATGGCTTTTCCTGCTTTAGGGGAAATTCTTCCAAACTTCTAAGATTAATCCTTACAGTAGTCGGTAGCTACAGACGTTGGATCTGATCATTTTCTTCTTAAAATGCAAAAGGGAGTTTTGCCACTGATTTTAAACAGAAGTTGGATGATGAAAATGTTTATTATTATTTTGCTTTGAGGAAAAATGTTTTCAATTAATTCCCACATGAACCTTGGACTCTTAGAGGGGTTAGACTGGAGAAGAAAAGACCAAGTGAAATAAGAATCTGAAAGTCATTGCTAGTGTCAGTTTCTTCTCAGGAAAACAGTAGTGGTATAAATGTCACACATTCACTTGTATAATTTATCTGGTTTTGGAGCCTATTTCATAAAGTTTGTTTCATTAGTAATATTTATTTCTACTCTAAACTTCAATTTCTTGCCAACTCCTATCACTGCAGGCTAGTTACACATGTTGCAAACTTGCTACCAGCTGAATGAGGAAATTGCTATACATGCTACCTACTTTGGGAATGCATGTGGTTTGGAATATTGGTCTGGGTCAAAAGTCAATTTCAGAAACAGGAAGTACTAATGACAACTTCGACACATGTTAAGAATGACAATTTATGTTTCAGGATTCCTTGAGCAAAATTTTCTGATCATTGAGGAATATTAAGAGTTTTTCTGCTGAAGAGTGTCTGCTAGAAAATACAAATCTATATCAGTTAATAATATCAAAATAAACAGTCATCAGAAATTTCACTGGTGCAAATCAAAACTATGTGCAGACATGCTATTAACAGACAAGACCTGTTCAAGAAAGAAGTTCATCAGTGTCTGATGACTGAAATCAGATTCAGAGTTCACCTCACTGAAGAAATGACCCACAAAAGCTTTCCCCAAAGGAAAACTTAGAATTTATTTGCCATAGTGAAGGGCTGGCCTCTTCCTCCCATATTACTGGTATCTGTAAAACGCACATAAACTTCTACCTTAAAACTAAATCATAGAATCATAGAATAGTTTGGGTTGGAAGGGACCTTTAAAGATCATCTAGTCCAACCGCACTGCAATGAGCAGGGACATCTTCGACTAGATCAGGTTGCTCCATCATGGGGTCCCTCCCACAGGCTACAGTCCTTCATGAACTGCTCCTATGCGGGTCGTTTTTCCACAGAGTGCAGTGCCTCAGGAATGGCTGCTCCAGTGTGGGCCCTCCAAGGGCCACAGCCTCACCTCCTTCAGACATCCTCCTGCCCCAGTGTGGGGTCCTCCACGGGCTGCAGGTGGATCTCTGCTCGTCTGTGGACCTCCATGGACTGAAGGGGGACAACCTACTCCACTATGGTCTGCACCGGGGGCTGCAGCGGAATTCTGGACAAGAGGAACATTACTCCTACCCCTTCTTCACTGACCTTGATGTCTGCAGCCGTTCCTCTTACAAAAATTCTTCACAATCGGTAGGCAGACACTTCTCAGGTTCTCTTCACATCTCTTCCCCTCTCCACTTCTTGCAGCTGGGCTGGGCTGAGTCAGGCCCAGCCAGCCACCCAGCGGGAGGCCAGAGGGAGAGGCCTGCAAGGACCACAAGGCTCGTGCCTCCCTGTCTCTGCCTCTGCTTCAGTTTCTTCATATCATCTCTTCTTCTTTTTTTTTTTTTTTTTTTAAGTTTTTCCCCTTCTTAAATATGTTATCACAGAGGCGTTATCAGGGAACATTCTGCTGCCAATTGACTCAGCCCTGGCGAACAGTGGGTCCACCCTAGGCCTGTACAAGTCCACTGGACAAAGGGGAAACAACTTCTAGCAGTTTCTTACAGAAGCTGCCACTGTAGCTCCTCCTCACTAAATAAAACCAGGACACCTTCCTTTCCTAATTTTTTTACATGGGGATCAAGAGCTCTTGCGCTTTATGGAAAGCATCCTTAAAGATCTGCCAGCTCCTTTCTGCTCCCTTGTCCCTGAGAGCAGTTTCCCAGGGGGTCCTATTGACTAATTCTTTGAACAGATGGAAGTTTGCTTTCCTAAAATTCAAGGTCTTGCCTTTATCTTTGCCATATCCCTCAGGTCTGTGAACTCCACCACTGCATGATTACTGCATCCCAGTTTGCCTACAATCTTGATGTCACCAATTAGCTCACTTGCATTCGTGACCAACAGGACCAGTATCACATCCCCTCTGGCAGGACTGTCTACTACATGGCTTAAGAAGTTATCCTCAATGCATTGCAGGAGTCTCCTGGATTGCCTACAGCTTGCTTTGCTGCTTTTCCAACAGGGGTGGTTGAAGTCTCCCAGCAGGATGAGAGCCTCCTGTAGCTGGAGTAAGAAGGCTTTGTCAATAGGCTCCCCTTGATCAGGCAGCCTGTAGTAGAGACCAACCACAAGGTTCCCTTTGTTGCCTCGGTATCTAATTCTTACCCGTAAGCTTTCAACCTGATCATGGCTATTCTTCATAGAATGAAGGGCATGAGCTCCCCTAGTTCATGAGCAAAGACCCTCTTCCCGCTTTGAGAAAGGTGAGTCCCATCTGCCACCAGCAGGCCTGGTGTCACATAGGCTGTCTCGTTATTGAAAAACTAAAAATTGTAGTGGCGACACCAGCCACGGAGCCATGTATTAAGAGGCTGGGTCCATCTGTTTCTTCCAGTGTTGCTGCCTCCAACTGAGTGGCATCCCAAAACCCTGAAGTCTCTTTTGATTGCCGTTGGACTACACATTGCAGCTTCTTCACCTCCCACATGGAAGAGCAGTATTGAGTCACCAATACTGCTCACCTCAGACTATTGTCTGAGGGCTGTACTGAGCTAAGAAGTTTCCTAGTGATGTCCTTAACCCAGGCTCCAGGCACGCAGCAGACTTCCCTAAGAGGAGGATCTGTCCAGCATATTGGCCCCTCTGCTCCCCTCAAAAGGAGCTGCTTACAGCTATAACTTGTCTATTCTTCCTCGTGGACATCATCAACATATGAAGGGTAGGCCTTCCTGACCTTGGCAACACCTCTGGTGTAGATGGACCATCATCCATATCATCCATTGACTGGCCTTCCAGATCCAGAGCCTCATATCTGTTGTACAAAAGCAACTGGGAAGGTGAGGTGGGCAAGGAGGGGGTTTGCCTGCTGTGCCAAGAGTGGACTTGGATAAATGACTTGGTCTTGATGCTTGCTCTTAGAACTTTCATAACTAATAACTGCTGAAATCCAACTTTGTCCAAGAATCAGAATCCATGAAACCATCATTCCTACCACTGGTTTTCCTGAATTTGCTCACAGTATCCACACTGAAGCTGATAACTCTCCATCAATCAGTTCAGAACTATTGCAGCAAAATTCTTCAAGAAAACTTGCATTGCATTTTATTAACAGGCAATTTTATCTAAAAAAAAATTTAAAAATGTTTGCTTCTTTTTTTTTTTCCCCAACTCTATCCTAGCTACCTTTTTCATTGTCATTCTAAAGTCTTGTTTTGAGAAAATCCTGGACCCCTTATTTAGGGTCAGGAAACATCCTAGTGTCATGAGTTGTTAGCCCAAAGCCTCAATATGTCAAAATTGCAAGTAGCTGTAATTCTCTGGGTATGTCTTCCTGGAGCAGAGAGAGCTCTCAGTAAACTCATGGATTTGTGAATGAGGAAGAGGGATGTGAATTCAACAGACCAGTAGAAAGTATCAGTTCCCCTTCCCATGACATGTAGTGGAAATTATGAGAAAGTTTCCTGCAGACACACACACTTGCTTTGGGTTGTAGATCACTCCTGAGGTGGTGGGAAAGGAATGGTGGTGTAAGTGCTGGCTCGAAGACAGCTGAAAGTGGGACTCCTGAGGAACAGGATCACCAAGCGACTGATTCAAAATAGGATAATGTTAAATATCTTAGTCTGACAGAACTTGTATTTACATTTAAAGAGCTGAACAAGTCTAGGAGGCCTTGTAAACTGAAAGGTAAGACTACTGAGGCACTTGAGCACAGGCTGGCTCCAAGACAGAGATGGCCTGGGTGAATGAAACTTCTCTTACTAACTTTTGCCTCTTTCATGTTTGCGTTTCTTTGTGCTTACTGTTAATAGATCAATCAGGATTAGAGGCACCAGCCCAGTGTTCTCATTAGCCATCACACTGCCTCTTGTTTTAATGGTGCTAGTGGCTTTGCTAACGTGGACTAGAGTGACTGCCATTTTGCAGAATCAAACTCCAGTGAACAAAGGCAGAACCACATTTCCCAATATGAAAATAGAAGAGATTTTTAAAAACCCAACAAATTTCTGTATTTCTACTAACTTACCTAGACTTAAACAAGAGGAGGGGGTGGAGGGCAGGGGAGGAAGCCAGAACAAAATGAAAACCCAGCAGCTTTGAAATGATCATTCCAAAATTGATATGGAACAGTTATAATCAAAAACTTTACTTTTGGTGTATCATACTGCAGAACACATCCTAAGATTGCCCTCAGACAAGTGGTATCTCACCACAGCTAATCTGCTTTATGCATGCAAAGAGAATATATGATTTGCTGCATGGGGAGTGGGTCAGACCCCAGGTTTCCTTCAGAAAGGGCATATGTCAACCATTTTGATAGAAATCAGTAGAAGAAACTCTGTATGGGTATAAAAGGCAAGAACTGCTTGTGATTAGGGAACAGCCTAGCAAATGGCAGACCTGGAGTCTCAGCTTGGTCAGAGGCTTTCTGTGTAGTTTTAAAGCTGTTACCCATCCTTAAAAGTAGGAGCATCCTGGCAGGACAAACCTGAATGTAGTGAATATTCACACATAATCTGTCCATGCCTGTTTCTGCATGAAACCCCATCATCAAGTGGATGGGGGAAGCCAAAGGCTCATAAGCTCATAAGCTGAGTCTACAGTTTCTTATTCAGCTACTTCATTTCTGGTTGAGCAGATAGCCACTGATGCTAGTGGGAGCTTGCCTAAATAAATCAGTACGAAAACTAAGAACTAAGTTCTGAAAAAGCAGTCAGTTTTCTCTCTTCTCATTAATATATCTCTTCTCTACATCCAAGTCATTCTGCCTTTTTAAGCAATTAAGGAAAAAAAAAAAAATCTTCCTCTGCACTTGCTGCATTGTTTCTCTTCCCTCCCCCTCTCAAATCAAATTTAGCAAAACAATAAGCTGTGTAACTCCCTCTTGCCTCACCATTTCAGCTTGATGCCCTTCACAACAATCCTAGCTGGCAGGTTCAGTGCTGAGCTGCACAAAGTGCTTCCTGTCGGCGTGGGTGGTCTGAGTCACTCCACAGTGAATCTGACAGCTGAGCGCAGTGATATGGACCCGGGGCAACAAGCGGGATGGGGGGGTGCAGACTGGGTTTCATTTGGTGTCTTGAATCCGACAGGCAGGGCATAGCTCGCTGTGGCACGCTACAAGGATCAGTGAGCTGGTTTCTTCACTTGAGAAGCTAGTTCTCCTGTTGTAAACAAATGTTTAGATTGCTAATTCATCTGTTCATGTGCAGAGCATCTATCTAATTATTCCTGAATGACTGCAGGATGAGGCACTCATCATTGTTTATCATCTAGGCACAAGGGACTAATCTAAAATTCAGGCTTAGCATCCAGTGATTCATCGCATCAGTAGCTTAGACCTTGATAGTACATGTTACTTCAACAAGGCAGACCTTTGCATCTAAGTAGTGTCCTCATCAGTGAATCAAGGGTGATCTCCTACACAGACATCTCAAATCAGGCTGATGGCATCGTCACATATGTTATGGAGTTGCCACAAGTAACAAAGGGTGGAAAGAGCTTCCTCCCACACCTGGACACCTTGCATTAGGTCCAGCTACAATTAGGAGCAAGGACTGTAATGGCTTTGGAAAGTGAGAGATTCTAGTTCATAACACACTAAAGGCTCCATCCTGCTTTTGCATTAGTCAGCCACACTTCTTGGTTATTGCAGAGCGTACTCAGCAGTCTCTGGGCCATCATATCTGGGAAGAAGTCTGACTCCTCCTTACCCTGCCAGTAGCTTTTGCTGTAATTAGCTATTCATGCTGCAACTGATAGCGTGCTCTAGCTCCCAGAATGAATAAGATCAACTACCACAGATATACAAGGACAAGAAATTAAATATTTATAAACACTTGTATTTATTCTGTTTGTTTGTTACGAATAACTAAATGTCCTTGTCCTTAGAGAGAATAACTAACCAGGAAATCTTGGATGTCAAATTGCAGACATTTCTGAGTTATGCCTAAACATAAAAACAGATGAAAATATTTACAAGGGGAAATGTCTATAATTTTTCACTATTGTTTAACTCAAAATTGCAAAGGAGTTTGCTTAAAGTTTCCAAGAGGAAAAAATTATCTTGGAGTGAAGTAGTGTATGGAGAAAATAAATTCTAAAGGAGATTTTTTTCAACAAAGTGTCATCACATGCAGAAGGAGATAAGATAGCAGAGGCTGCAACACACAGCCAGATCCTAAAGTTAGTTGGAACAATTGAGAGAAAGATGATGGCAGGTGAGGGCTTCTTTATGTCAACTCAACGGCACCTCAAAGGGCAAGGCTCAGATCCATAAACATCTCCACAAAAGAGGTCCCTAAATCTGCCATTATATAAAATACCTTGTATATACTTACCTATTTATATATTTACATAAATTCACCATTATATAAAATACTATATATGCATTTAACAAAATATTATATAGTATATCTATATATCAATATAGCTTTTTTTAATAGAGAGAAACCATACATGGTTTTCTTTTTTTTTTTTGTCATAAAATGCATTATCTTTCAGCTGTTTCGAGAATGGTGGCTTGTTAAAATAGGAGTTGTCACATACAATATTTAACAGAAGTCTGCTTTTAGATAACATGCTCATTGACAAGCTGTGGTTCTCTCCTGAATACTTTTATGTCCTAAAGCTTGGGTTTGCCTAGATTATTTCTCTTCTTCTTCCTCCCCCACCCATACCATTCCCCGTTTGTCCTCCCCTGCCTCTCCAGGGCCTACTCATGAGGCAGATAGGGGGCTGAAGGGTACACTGTGATTTTGGTTTCCATCTGGTGTGAAGTGCCTGGCTTCTTACTCAGTCCCTAGCATCTATATGTGCTGCTTCCTCTCAGGTTCATTTCCCTAAGGACAGCTGAAGTTGGATTGCATTCCAGGGCTGCAAGACTGAGTTATTTGGTGATTATTTGTACCTCTGTCCTCCTGAGTTCTGCTGAGTCATAAGAATACTCCTTGGAGTTTAAAACAAACACACTTTAGAATGAGAAAGGCAGCATTTATATACTTCACTCTGGAATTTTCTATCAGGTGCTTGATATTTGTCCTCAGTTCGTCTGCGGTGTACTCCTAGTGGAGCAGTGGATGAAAAGAGATTGATGCATGGTGATGAACCAGATCAAAGGATCTCAGTAAAAACTGAGAAGAGGCAAAAAAGGATTCCTTACAAGGCAGAAGTATACCATAAATGTCTAGTTGTTAGATTTGCTCTCTATTTCTGTTTATACAGGCCAGATATTGTACTCAGAATTTCAAACATCATTTCATAAGTTTCAGTGCAACCTTGGACAATGGAGTTACATTTTCTCTTGAGCAAAGTGCAATCAAGAGCCAAAGGGGCCAGACTTCCAAATTATAACTGCTAAGAACAATAGCACAGTGATAAATATGTTTAAATGAAATAAATTATTAATGACATTTTATTTGAACAAAACCAGTACTTTAAAGTTTCTTTCTTGACTCTTGACTTACAGATAGCAAAAAACACTACATGCTACATCTTAAATGGCTTAAGTGGCCACACTAACCTCGAATCCTAAATCAGAGAGTCTTCTAATGATATGCAAATGAAGGATCAAGTCACTAAGATGTCAGCAATCCACACTTGCAGATAATAAAATGTGCATACAGTTCCTGTCTGATAGACATTTCATCTTGAGAGAGCTTTTCTGTAAAGCAGCAGATCCAGCTCCTGGATCCCACCTAGTGGAAATCAGGAACTGCTGTCTCCCTGATGCAATGGTGTGGTTACCAAATATATAACTGGTGACATCTTGCCACTTCAAGAAAAAATTACTCCCAGTTCCATTTGGGTTTCCACCAACATACTTATCTCCTCTAGTGTGGAAAAGCAAATTGTGAAGCAGCCTTCAAAAAGTACTGATCTCTGCCATAGTTTAGCAGCAATTTAAGTAATTGTGGAAGACAGCAAGCGCATACATACATATAGCTGGTATATACAGAGAGGGCATCACCTTTACAAAATTAGAATACAATTTACTTTAACAGAGTTGACTCTACTTTACACAGGTTTGAAAGATGACAAAATGTCTAGCAGTGCATACCACTAGCGATGTCAGGCACTTCAACAGGGTGATGCATGTCGAGGAAGTATAAAATGCTATTTAAAAAATTAGAGAATGTGCTGATTAATGATCTAGTACAAAAGGTGGGAGACTGAGAAGTAATTCCCAAGTGTGCCCTAGATTTCCTTAGAAATTGTGGCCAGCTCAGTATCTGCTTACTGCCACTCTCCATACGCAAAATTAATAACATGAGTAAAATAAATAACAGTTCTCCATTCTGTCTCTTTCACCTAATTTGGGCTGCCCAATCCCCTGAGTCAGAGGACTACAACTATGGAAAAAGTAACTTTCCATTTGTGGACACTGAAATTGTAAGGGCCCAGCTGCATCAACTGAATGTTCACGAGTCCATGGGACCGTATAGGATTCATCCCAGCGTGATGAAGGAGCTAGCGGATGTTATGGCAGGACCCCTCCTGATCATCTGCCAAAGGCTGGGAGTCTGGGGAGGTCCTTGCTGACTGGAAGCTAGTCAGTGTTATTCCAGTTTACAAGAAGGGCATGAGAGAAGACCCAGGAAACTACAAACCTATTAGTCTAACCTCAGTACCTAGAAGAATTACAGACAGGATTATACTGGGTACTATTGAAAGGCATTTAAGAACAGTGCAATCATCAGGCACAGTCAACATGGGTTCCCAAAGGGAAAGTCCTGTTTAATTTGATATGCTTCTATGATAAGGTCAACCAACTAGTGGATGAAGGGAAAATAGTAGATGTAGTAGATTTTAGTAACACTTTTCATATTGTCCCTCACAGCATCCTTCTGGACAAGTTGTCCAACTATGAGATGAGCAGGAATACAGTGCACTGGGTGAAGAACTGGCTGAATGGCAGAGGTCAAAGGGTTATAGTGAATGGGTCTACATCTGACTGGCAACTGGTCACCACTGGTGTTCCTCAGGGCTCAATTCTAGGGTCAGTTCTGTTCAATATATTTATCAATGATCTAGATGCAGGTGTTGAATGCACCATTAGCAAGTTTGCTGATGGCACCAAACTGGGAGGTGCTGTTGACTCTCCTGAGGGACAAGAGGCCTTGCAGAGGGATCTAGATAGATTGGAGTATTAGGCAATGATTAATGGCATGAAATTGAACAAGTCCAAATGCCAGATTCTGCACCTGGGATGGACCAGACATAAATACAAGTTGGGAGAGAAGTGGCTTGGGAGCAGCCCTGCAGAAAGGGACCTGGAGGTGCTGGTTGACAGCAGGCTCAATGTGAGTCATCAGTGTGTCCTGGCAGCCAAGAGGGTAAACCACATCCTAGGGTGCACCAAACACAACATAACCAGCTGGTCAAAACCAGTGGTTATCCCACTGCATTTAGCATTGGTGCAGCCTCACCTTGAGTACCATGTGAAGTTTTGGGCTCCACCATTTAAGAAGGATATTCAGCTACTTGAATGCATCCAGAGGAGGGCAACAAAGCTGATGAAAGGGCTGGAAGGCATGTCCTATGAGGAGTGGCCAAGGACTTTGGGTTTGTCTAGTTCGGAGAAACTACAACTCTCTCTGTCTTCCTCAGGAGGGGAAGCAGAGAGGAGGGTGCTGGTCTCTTCTCCCTGGTATCCAGTGATAGGATGCATGGAAATGGTTTAAAGCTGCAACAGGCAAGATTTAGACTTGATAGCAGGAAGCATTTTGTTACAGAGAGGATAGTCAAACACTAGAAGAGGCTTCCTAGAGAGGTGGTCAATGCTCCATGCATACCAGTGTTTAAGAGGCATTTGGAAAATGCCCTTGACAATACATTTTAACTTTTGATCATCCCTGAAGTGGTCTGGCAGTTGGACTAGATGATTGTTGTAGGTCCCTTCCAACTGGAACTATTCTATTCTATTCTATTCTATTCTATTCTATTCTATTCTATTCTATTCTATTCTATTCTATTCTATTCTATTCTATCTTATCCATTGATCAAGAAGCTCTTACAGGTTGAAGGTTCTCTCCTGTTGTATGTGAGTGTGGATTTTAATTTAAGCATAGCTGGGAATGCCATGTATATAGCAACCTCATGTAACTGTCAATCATGAACTGAGTAATCAAAAAATATGTTCTTACAGTTTGCTGATGTAAAAGGTAATTTGAGAAAATACATATTTATATTTTGGAATTGACATATTTTTACTATATTTGAAACATTAGTGAGCAATTTTAATTTTGGGAGGAGTTACACCAGTCAGTTATGCTGCCATTAAGAAGGACCTCAACAAGCTGGAGAAATGGTTACAGTATAAGTATTAACAGATACTAGGACTCATGATTGTTGGTATGCTGGTAATGTGGTAGTCATGTATCTGTGATGTCTTGCATGTAATTTTTGCAAAGCTACAAGTTTTGGCCAAGTTTTGGGGTTTTTTTTCCCTTTATCATGCCAATTTATGACACACAGTCATATGATATATGGTGACTAGTCCTATGGAAAACTACAGTTGTTGCAGAAAGGGGGGAAAAAAAACATCAGAAAACTTACTCATTTCCATGTATTCTGGAGTCAGCCCAGTGAAAGGTTCCAAGATATAGTCAAGATCCCATTGCTGAGGGTCTTTTGACTGGTTGGTGTCCATTTCCTTTGGCTGCGTTCTTTCATCCTTCAGCTTCCTGAAGAGCTTCTTTAACTTCCTGAGGAACAAAAGTTCAGATTGAACCAACTTGGTTTTTTCCATACACTATCTGGCCCAAGCCTTTGCAAGGTAACACAAAATTTATACCGTGTTACTTCGGTGTCCTACAGGCCTACTTTACACCATCCTTAGAAATTCTGAAAAGTATAAGTATAGCAAGACTAACTGCTTTGGTGAGTTCTGCTGCCCCTGAAGCAGAAAACCAAGTGGTTTCCAATCATTTTTTTTACGTAAATACAGATCAGTTATGTTTCCCAGCTCCCAGAGATGAGAAGAGGTTGTGTCTGAGGTTGTCATTTTGACCACATTTTACAATAATATGAGCCATTTAGGCCAGACTATAAATTACTCACATGAGTGAGCAATTATCTGTGTAAGTATTTCTTTGGATTTTAGTAGGAATAGTAGTATCGACCACTGTACCACTAAGATGGGAATCCAAATTTCATGACACTGCCAAATACATTAATTTCTGAAGTAGTATAATCCCAGTGTAAAATGAATCCATCTCTAAAAGAGTAAAGTATTCCAAAGGTATCCCATGGATGACACTTTAAATGTATATGCATCGATAACATCATGCTGGTTTACACCTTAAAAAATTCACATGGAAAAATGTAATAAGATAAGTTATTTCTCCAAAATCAGGGAAGCAAAATATAGTTGAATTAGCATGAAACATTGAGATTTATACTTATTCTATGTCTTCATTTTGCAGTGGAAATTTATTGCACGACATTATTTTATAGTTCTTCATATATGTGCCATATGAGTGAAAATCCAGATTAATTCCAGTGATGTTTTGCCAATAGTGAAGCAGGGCTCTCTGACAAGCTCCTCCCCCACAGCTTGCAGAAAATCCTTTGAACTAGAGTTGTGTGGCCTGGAGATAGGAGAGCATGTGAAATGGTAGGGGTTTTCATTTGTACCTCCAATTAAGCAGAACCACATTCTCAGACCCTGACTTAAGTAACAGGGCAAGGCTAACTGGCAAACACACTAAAGACTTTACTGGGTAGTTTTATTGCTTTGTTTCTGAATATACACTGAGCCACACTGGAACACTGTGTCACTGCATAGCACAAGTTTCTGTAGCAGCTGGAAACGACCACAGTGGCTGCAAAATTTCTACACTGACTGGTGTTTACAGGACCCATTCAATTTCATCGCCAATGCAGAGGAAATGGGGATTGGCAGACACTCTTAAACCAGATCTAGATTGCATCAGGCCCTGTCAGTGCCAGGATCACAAAGCTGCAAAAATCTACAGAACAACTCCAACTTTTGTTCCAGGTGCAGTTAAGACATAGCTCAGAAGTTTGATGGTAACATCCTCAGTATTTTGGCAATACCCAGATATACTGGGGCTAACCAAATACTGTCAGTACCCAGAACATTCAGTTTACATAGTTTTAATAAAGGGGTGGGGAGATTTAAAATACCTCATAGAAAGAATTAGATGGATCCTTACAAAGACATTTACCTCCTATATCATGCATACTCAGCCATTTCAAGACATTAAAATTTCCTTCCCTCCACTGCTTTTATGGCAATCAAGGGAACTTTTCTCTGACAGAGGTGATCTAGTATTCAGAGGGTAGGAGACTGAGGGCAGGAGTTAAAACAATCAAAGAATTCCCCAGATGCTCTTCCAGCATATCCCAATTAATTTCCTAATGTGAGGGAGTCTCAGAGGACAGTGAACAATAAGTTCGAGATAGTGCTGATTTCTGTTCCAATAAAATGATACGAGCTATAAATGTCCCTCATATTTCTGTGAGCAGATGAGATTGAAGAGCATCTCACTGTCACTGTGCAGCAGCTGAGATAAAATTTGGGTGTGTTTAGATGTGAAGTCTGTACATGTGTGATCTAATCCTCCAGTTATAGCACCATAGAGTCCAGTTATGGAGTTTAATGCATACAAATAACTCCCCTGAGAACCCAGTAACTAAAACAATAGTTGTTGTTTTTAATGTTTATTTGGGAACACACTAAATCCATGGCTCAGTTACTCAGAAAATTTTTTAATTTTTCATTTGTCTATCTATAAGCCAGGCATGAGGAGTGGCACCTTTAACCATTCTGAGTTAAGCTTTGAATGGTGTTCTTATTTTTATTTTTATGTAATTTTAAAATTATCAAGTAACTGAAAGAAAGCCAAACTAACTCTCTTCAAATTTTCCACACAAAAAAAGATATGTACGTTTATGTCATATCCAAGCATGTGAAGTTTTAGACCAAACAGAAATGTGTCAGAAAGTTAAAGGAACAAAGAACAGGGATTTGCACAGTGTCATTCTCCAGAAGTAGGGCAATGAAAATGACTTTTGCAGAGCTCTATAACTGCACATATGATTGTGTTATTAAAACTAAGTAAGCTTTTAAAATGTATTTGTGTGGAACCTGTTTTTTAATCACTGAAATCAACATTTTTAAACAAAGTTGACAGACAATGATAAGCAAGAGCTATTTTAGCTCTTCATGCCAGGCAGGTCCATGAATGAGAAAGATGTAGATTTGCCCATTTAGGATGAGTCCCTGAGAAGTTTTGTGTTGAAGAGGCACATACAGCAAAGTTTCATGACACGACACCACTAGTAGTCGTATAAATCTAGACAAACAGAGAAAATTGTAGAACCGAAGAATAGCCATTATTTTTGGTCCTTTAGCCAGTGAATATCAAAAAGTAAGAAAAAATCTTGAGGCTGAAAAGCTTGAAAGAAGAAAGAATGTAGGATCAGGGATAAAGAAAATGAGAACAAATTTTTGTCTGAAGGATATGTCTCGAGCAATTAAAAATGATGCTGCAGTTTCTCAGAAGGGATTGGCACCAAACTGCTTTAGATAAGAAGTGAGAAGACAGTTTACTTACACTGTTTGTAATTCTTACTATAACCAGTAAGAATCCCATTATGCAAGGTAATCCTCATCTGAAGAGAGCATAAAATCACTATTGGAAAATATCCCATCCCTGAAGAGCCCACAAGCTTTCAAGAAAATAGATGACAAAAAGAAGAGAGAAATTGAACCCAAAGTGATTCTAGCTGGGCTGCAAGCATACGGTGCACTTACACGAAGCCTTCTTTTGAAAAAATCCAGACAGATCATTCAAAAGTAGTGGCCAGATTTGGGAGATCTAGAGGAGGACATGAAGCTGACCTGGGAAAAATGAGACATTTGTGCAGTGAGACAGAATGGAATGTAGAGAGGATGGAGAGGCATGGCAGGACAGATGCAGGAAAGTTATTTTGTTGGCGCAAGTCTTTGTGTCTTTGGTGGCTGTGCAGTCCTCATGATGCATCTCCACTAGAGCTTGCCAGAAAGAATGGAACCAAGAATCAGTTTACCATTTTCTCAAGACTTTCAGTTAACAAATGCCCTTGGGTACTGCAAAGGTAAATCTGACAGTCACCAAGAATCGGATTTTAAGTATTGCAAGGCAATACTTGCGAGAACAGAGATGCAAACAGAGACTCTACATGAAAAGACAGAAAATCCCTAGAATCCAGCTACAGGGATGAATGATTATTTGTATCGGGTGGTCTTTAAGGCTATCTTTAAGGCTTTTTCCTTTGTAGCATGACAGAAGAAGGTAAAGGGAGAAAGCTAGACAGAAAAGACTGTTAGGTGGAGTAGCTGGAGCCCTTGTGTCTAGAGAAGAAGAAGCACAGTGACTCAGACTCTTGTGTCCTTGCCTGTAATTTTGTTTGTTGCTTTATAAAAGGTGCACTGAAGGTCCAGGCTTTTCTTCAGTCATATTCCTACAGTCTGTTCACATAAGGAGAGACTTTCTCATATTGACAGGTAGGGGGTATAAGGAGACAGAGGGAGAACAAAAGGATTTTAGTCTCTCATCCTGTTCCACAAATTTATGATATAATCATGCTTCGTTGGCACACCCAGACCTCCTGGATTCTATGGGAGTTTCAGTTGAGTTTGGGATTTATTGATGTCTTGAATAGAAGAAAACAACAACCAGAAACGAAAGGAAAAAAAAAGGAAAAAAAAATACTGCATTAATTAAGAATAATTTATTAAAGGTGAAAAGCAACAAAAAAGATAACAGCTATGAAAAGGTGATTTTTATTAACTCTTGTTACTCTTTTCCAGCATAGCTGAGTGCATTTTGAAGTAAGTAATGGAAATTGATGTTGAATAAAAAGGCCAAAATTATGGCCCCATTAAAGTCAATGGGAGTTTTGCCATTGACTTCAATAGGCCCAGGATTTCACCCTAAGGGTTTATCAGCAAGGTCAAAGACAGAGAGTAATAAAATAACCACATGGAGTTTTTTTCAGTAAGTTCAGAAAAACGGAACTGAAGAAAAGGAGTCTCAAGGCTCTCAAGCCCTGCAGCTTTTTAGGGTCAATTCCTGTGGCAACAGTAAAAGAATTATGGTATGTGACACATCTAAGCAAATGTGACATATTTATATCTGTTAAACTAGTGAATTCCACTCCTACTGAACACACATTTCAATTCAAGAAGGCTTATTTTCATAGTATAAATGTTGTTGCATTTACCTAGTTGTTTTGATATTCTTGTGTGCAGAAAAGGAAAAAGAAATCACAGAAAGGTTTAGAAGACCAGCAAGTCAGATCTGTCATAGCTATGCAACTGTTTCTCCAGAAACATTGAAGGAAAAAGCAAGGATGTGTCCCGGTGACTTCAAGCAATGCATGGCTGCCATCTGAAGTTTAACTCCGTAATTCTTCAGCCAGCATTGATTGTAGATAAGCCAGAATGAAGACATGGAACAATGGTTCCCAATTGCGGTAAAATTTGGGGCACTGGAGACATAATGGATGGCTGTTGCTTATAAGCTCAGTCTATCATCTACTTAGTATTTTTTGAGGGGAGGAGACAGCAAGTGGGGGTAAGGCTTTGTGATCTGCAAAGCAATTAAAATGCTTTGGGTTTTATGGTGATTGAAATCAAAAGGTTTTCTGAAAGTAATCCTGAAATCCTGAGATTTCAACGAGGAAGATGACTCTTCTGATCTGAATCATCATATAACTTAGCAGAGAGGTACTTCCATGTTACAGACAAATAGAGGACAATCCTAGATTCCGAAGAACAAAACACTGTTTCTGATAGTCCCTTCTGTCTCTCCATACGGGTAAGGTTGATTGCAGCACTTGTGCTTTGCCCTCAGTGAAAATATAGGGAGCCAATGGAAGAAAGCATGTTATTCACCCTACTCTGATTCAATTCCGAGGGAATAGGATACAGCAGGAAGCCAGACAAGAAGACTGGAGGGCCAAGAGCTAGGTTAAGTTTATCTATACCTCTGTCACATCTAACAGCAGCATGTATAGACAAAGTAGATTACATGTGAAACATAGACATGTCAGAACTACTACTTGTGTAACACATGCATGTTTGGAGTCCCTTTTCATCTGGATTTGTGTCTGTCCAGCAGACCTATGCACAGTCCTCTGAAAATCTGATTGATCAGTACTCAAATTGTGTCTGTGTGCCTGTGTATGTGGGGCAGATGAGGTAGAATAGAGTACCATTAATGATCTAGTCAAAACCAGTAGAGAGGTCTATGCAGAAATGGAAGGCTAACTCCGATTTAATTAACTGTTCAGTAAAGCACTGTGCTTCTCCTGGTGCAAATTAGTCCAGTGAGAAGGGCGATGGCCTACAGATACGCATGGGATTTTATTGAGAATGCAGACAAGCAAAGAGAAACCAGATATGCTTATTTCAGGATGACAAGATAGCATTGTGACTGAAATTAGGTATTTCTCTGGGAATAAGAGATAGAAAGTATGTTTGATTTTAAACAGTTATTCAGTTTTAAAAACTGAGGCCACCGTAGGTTGTTGGAAGAAGGGTGAGGGAGCAGAAATGAGGGAGAAAAATGGGATGAAATTGTCACATTCTTGCACCAAGAGTTGTAGTGAGGGAATTAAGACAGGAATTTTCTGTTTAGACTGGATCAATCTCTGCTTTCTTGAATAAAAAAATAATAAATACAGTATTTCTAACATCATAAAATCTCCATTAAAACATCCAGTAGCACTAAGTTTTTGGAAGAGAGGAAAAAAAATCACACGAGGTTTACACTAAGAAAGCTTTAAACCTTCAACATGTCAGATATTTTCAGAATGATTTACCACCCTTTTCTCAAAATAAACTGTAAACTCAATGAGATGTAGACAGAAAACAGGCCTCCCTAGTGAACTTTGACACAAGAAAAATGAAAAGATCCATAACCCACATTTGATTTGTTTGGGAAATTTTTTTTTTGCTGACTATTTAAATTACTTTAAAAAAAAAAAGAGTTCTTGCTAGGGAAAGGGAGGAAAAGGGCTCATTTAAAAAACATTTCGGAATCTTTTAAGCATCATTCATCTTGGTTTCTAGTTAGCATCTTCAAGATCTTCCTTAAGGATGTGATCCAAAAGCTACTGACACCGGAGTTGAAAGATTCTGACTAACTTCCATGGACTTGAGACTTACATCTACGCCAGACTCTTCATCTAATACAACATTTCACAGACCACTACCACCAACAAGGATGATTCAGTTAACAGAAACAAGAGCAAACCTCCCAAGAGGCAAGAGCAGGACATTCTCAGTGGATTCTCTTGCCTGAAGATCCCCTTAACACTCGAGACAGACTAAGAGAGATTTATTGCTGTATTCGGAGCAAAGGACACTATACACTAAGCTTTCTGTGGCAGAGAGCCACTGAGCAGCATGTCAGCATCTCTCCCATACTCCTGCATCATACAGTGACATACTGACGTATAGAGGCACCTTAAAAATACGTGAATTTCATCTGTAAAGCCATAAAACAGTCATAGATCAAGTAATACATTTTAACATCTTTTATGAGCTATTGCTTTTCTCCACACCATTTCTCGTCCACTTTATACTAATTTGTATTCAATGTTACTACTCTGAAAGCTTCTCTAACACTTCCCAAGAGACCTATCTTACCTTGCCTGTTTTCCCAGGTTTCTAAAATTAATTTAGATAAATTATTTAATATCTTCAATCACTTTCTTTAAGCCATTTACTGCAGATATAGCCAATTATTCAACATAAAATACAGCCACATCATTTCATCACAACCAAAAATGTGATTTATCATCATATTCAATTAGAACCCGCTGAAATCAGTGGCAAAAGTCCCATTCAGCTGAATAAGGATCAAGGCTTTAATTTAGAGTGTCATAGCAATAATACATGGTAATGGAGAAGGCTGGATACATACGGGATTCCAATTTCAAACAGATTGTTTTGAATCAGTTGTTTTCCAAGCATAATGATGCTCAGCTGAATACAGAGTTCCATCAAACAGCCTCCTGGAGCACACTGTAATTAAACAAAATCGTAGAGTGTGAAGGGAGTAAGAGAATTTATTTAAAGATACCCACTTGGAAGAGCTACCATTTTCTATATGTGCCTGCCACTTCTGCCACCAATTTGTGCAGGAGCACAGAGCTCATTGATCACTGCAATTCTATCCTTAACAAGGTATTTCATCTCCACTCATAAAACTGCATTATGGAAAATATGCAGAGCTCTAAAATAACATACTGTGCTCTGGGGCTACTACATTTCCTTTTAAAATATTTACTATATAATCAATGTAATAAACATAATGCAGCATCACCAATACTCTTCCAACCTGATGTCTCCCAAGAGGGAAGAGTCTTCAATCTTGCAAAGACTTATGTGTAAGCTTTATTGTACAATCTTTAGTACACCTATTGATTTTCAAGGGAATACCTGCAGCAGTTAAAAGGAATTTGAAAAAAAAAAATGTTTACAGATTTAGCACAAAATGGCTATAGCTTTTTAGCCTATTAAAATTTCTGGGCTTCTAGTGATCTACAGAATGTGAAGCCAGGTTGAAGTTTCAGCTCTGTCACAGGTTTCCCAAAGGTCTCAGTCAAATCACGTAACGTTTGTGCTTTAGTGCTCAGTTGTAAAGCATAGCAATGGTGAAGCTTCACCTAAGAGAGACCATTAAGTACTCAAAACTGCAGAAAGAATGTACAGATGCCTCAGATGGAGAAGATTTAACATCTTGTTTTAACATGTTTTCTAAATTTCTGTTATTTTCTGCACTCCACTGAAATCCACTGTACCTATACCTCTTTTTGTTAAGGATTTTGTTGTCTGAATTTCATATGTACTTACCTCTTCCATTCGATAACCATCAAACACATATACATAATGACCAGGACGGCCAACAAATCTGAAAGCAATAACAATATAGGAAATATATAAAAATAGGAAAAAAGTTAACTTTAACAACATGACCATTTATTCATATTAGCTAAAATATTTTGGAACTAGCTACTCCAATAAGAATTTTAAAAGACTTGACACCTATTCAAAGTTGATTATTTAAAAGTATTTCAAATTAGTAGGCCTCTACAAATGTTTTTCTAGTACATCTTGATGAAATAAATGTAATAAAATATTTTTCTGTGCTAAAAAATAGTAATAGTTTCCCTTTGTTCATTAGAGATCACAAGTGGGAACACATATCCTAACTCACATTCTCTTGCATCTGAGTAACAACCTGAATGGAGTTATTTACACATCTATACAGAGTTGCGGCTCTTCTGACTACATGGGCAGAAAGAGTGAGATGGACTTTATTATAACTGTACAACATGAAAATATGATTCAAAAAGAAAGAAATTGGTGATATTTTTCATTAATGTCTTACAATATTTACAACTGCTAGTAAAATGTCTCATTAATTCTTAAATCAATGATGCTAAATAGGATTAGTGAAGAGTATATATTAACAAACTTTACAGTTCCCAAAAGGAACAGAAAAATGGTATGAAACAGAATCCAGAGGATGTTTTAAACATTTTTGCCAAAGTTTTAGCAAACAATCATTTTAATCTTCCCATTCAAAAGCATGTGTTTTACTGTGGATAACAGGGTCCCCAAAGACAATGATCCTGAACCCATAGGAAGTCACACTTATTTAGCAGGACAGCTGAATTAGCTTTTTGGTAAATCAGTTCATTTGCCAAAACATGCAACTTCCAGTTGACTATAACTATTTTTTAATTAAACTTGATACAGGCAAATAGTGCAAAATATGAGAAAGTAATAGAGAAAGTAATTCTATAATTTTAAATAAGACAGGAAAGTCCTTCTTTGGTAAATGATGGTTCAGGAAAAATTTGCTAAAATGTGAAAAGTAAATACCTATAAGGAATACTATTCACTCATAAATGCAACATCCTTTTTTTAAAAAACAAAAGGAATTATTTTCTGAGATGTGGATTATTCCTGTTTTAGAAATGAAACTAAAATGAATTGCATTTCAGAACAATGCTCTACTTAGAAGAGAGACAGGATAGTACTCAAAATCATGCCCTACCATTCAAAGGCAAGCTTTAGACAATCCTGTTTATGATATTTTTTCATAGGCGTTGAATGTGTGCAATCCCAGACTTAGGTAGCCTTTTGTGCCCATTTTTAAACACAGATCCACTACTACAGGCATATTTATATATACACAAATATCTATATACATAAATATCTATAAGTAAAGGATCCTACCTTCCTTTAAAAAAGGCAACATAAAAAATTGGTGCGTAAGAATTCACAAACTTCAGTAGGAATGCCTTCAAAATCAGTCTTTCCTCAAAGGTTTTCTCTGTTTTTGGTACCTCTGGAGGAGGGAGTGAAAAAGCAAACCAGAGAAATAAATCAGTAAATACGTAGACATCCCTGATATCCACAAATATACCACCAAACTGGAAACTTCAAGGTTATACGTTTTTTTCTTTTGTACTTTCAATTTGTAACAATGTGCACTAGCTCTCTCACTGACTCCTGATTTCCAGAGAGTCTTTGCAAATTTCCAGATGGAAATTGAAAATTTTTTAATAGAGACATTAATAATGACAATATAATGAACTCAATTATCTGATAGGGCTCTGACAACTTATCCCAAGTGGCTGATGGCTGTCTATCCAATACCCTGGTGGCAAGAAAACCAACAGATTCTAACACCTGGCCTGGACCTGACAATACCTCACTTCTTTTCCAATCTCTGCCTTACTGAGAGACCTGGATAGACCATATCACCTTCCTCTGCTTCAGGTCACATCTGTGAAATCTTTGCACAGACCTCCTCTGCCATTTACTTTGACAGCTATTATATTATTAAATATATATGATCGTTAAATATATTTTATTAAAATAATACAGATATTATTAGTATTAATAATAGATAGAAATAATTGCTATATATTTAAATGGTTCCCCTGCTAGCTCTCTGGAGTTTGAAGAAAAAAAAATGGCTCTTGATATTCAATTGCATAAAGCTAAAGCAGTAAAAATGGCTTTAATACATATATGTATATGCATATTAACATACATATCAGTTGCACAAATGAAATTACAAAGTATTAATATTGTCAGTTCATGAATGATGAAAACAGAGTGCAAAGACTTTCATTCAGAAAAAAACACCTTAAAAGTCGTATTTTCTTTGTGTACACAAGCCTTTTGTTATATAATAAGATTGTTAATGTTTAACTCTAAACACAAGACTAAGTATCTTTTGGAATAAGACATTAAGTGAATTGTTAATTGCCATGCAAAATAAATGCATATTTTTGCTAATGCTTATTCATTCACGATATATATTCTGCATTTCTAGACTTCCTTAGAGAATTTGTAAAAAATTATCTTAAACATTTTCAGTATTCATAACTCTGTTCCCAAATTTATTTCCAACTTCCATGGAAATTTTCTAGCAACAGAACACAAAGGTATAACACAGAGGCTTTTCAAATTGACAGTAGATCGTCTTTTAAAGATTCTATATGCATTAAATTCTTGTATTGTCATGCTCATCCTGAGCTATTAGCTAATCTGAGAGCAGATAATTTTATTGTGGATATGTTCTTGACTGTAGCACAATGGAAGTGTGAAATGATAAGATAGATCCAGAGCTCTGGCTTTAAGAACTTCATTAAAAATACTACTGTACTTATTCAGTTTTGGTTTGGGGCACATTTTGGGTGTTTTTGTTGCTTTGGGTTTTTTTCTTAAAAAAGCAGCATGATGTTTATTTGAGCCTTAAAGCAAAACTCTAATGAGTCCCCAGTGCCTAGCTTTATTTGTGGTACTTTCAACCATATTTTCATAAAAGGTGAACACACAATCTCATGAGCCCTAAGCTATCATTTGCCTATACATATAGAAAAGGTTAATTAAACCTTCAAAGGATTTAAACAATTTGTAGATTAGCCCATATACTGGATAGATTCTCAGGACAACAGCTGAGGGCAACAGGAATATCAAATAGCAGCAGTGCAGCTTTTTATTTGAGGAAGAAAAATCCTAGCCTTTGCCTTATGGAGAACTCCCACAAAGATGAGCTCAGCCTCTGGATGAAAATTTTTACACCATATATGGTTCCAGAGACTCACTCAGCACTTCACTCCCTCCCCACACGCAGATACACTATACCATACCAATAGAGGCATGCGTAGAATTTTTCCTGTAGGTAGTGAAGTCTGCTATACAAGAAATGCATCCAGCCAGAATAGATTCATTAGTAAGAGAGAAAACTCCCCCCACCCCCCCCACCCCCCCCTTGATACATTTATAATATATGGCTAGTTGTGCAGCATGTTACACCAAAATTGGGCAGCTGAAACTTTGCAGGTAGAGAATCAGCTGAAATATCTGTGGCATGGGCCTTAGCTCACTGAAGAAATTGCTGCATTTATAATGCAAAACCACAAGTGGTTTGGATTTTGTCCCCATCTGTCTGGTTCTTCCTTGACCTGAGTAAAGTTACAAGTGAGCAAATGAGTTGTAAGTCGAGTCTGACACCACCTGATTACTGAAGACAACATATCCAACCTGAGAATATCAGGGCATAATCTGCGCTTTTGCTGGTCTGATCTGTGATGTGGAGGCATCAATCCAAGGGAAGGTGTGAGAAGGCTTAGGAAGGTGCAGGAAGGTGTGGGAAGGTCTGGGAAGGGAAGGTGTGGGAAGGTGTGGAAATGTACAGGAAGGGAAGGTGCGGGAAGGGGAGGTGCGGTAAGGTGTGGGAAGGTGCGGTAAGGTGTGGGAAGGTGCGGGAAGGGAAGGCGCGGGAAGGGAAG